>CAUYQU010096614.1:0-14469 GCA_963574635.1 Cheracebus regulus | reverse complement strand
TTTTCCAGCTTGGATTCATTCTCTCTGTCACATTCAGGTACACCTATTAAATGTAGATTAGGTCTTTTCACATAATCCCATATTTCTTGGAGGCTTTGTTCTTTTCACTCTTTTTTTTCTCTAACCTTGCCTTCTTGTTTTATTTCATTGAATTGATCTTCGATCTCTGATATCCTTTCTTCTGCTTGGTCAGTTCAGTTATTGAAACTCATGTACTCTTCATGAAGTTCTCATATTGTGTTTTTCAGCTCTGTCAATTCATTTATATTCTTCTCTAAGCTGCTTATTGTACTTAGCATTTTGTCAAACCTTTTTTCAAGGTTCTTGGTTTCTTTGTATTGGGTTAGAACATGTTCTTTTAGCTCAGAGAAGTTTGTTATTACCCACTTTCTGAAGCCTGTTTCTGTCGATTCATCAGACTCATTCTCCATCCCGCCTTGTTCCCTTGCTGGTGAGGAGTTGTGATCCCTTGGAGGAGGAGAGGCATTCTGGTTTTTAGTGTTTTCATCCTTTTTGTGCCATTTTCTTCCCATCTTTGTGGATTTATCTATCACTGGTCTTTGTAGTTGGTGGCTTTTGGATGGGGTCTCTGAGTGGATGTTCTTTTTGTTGATGATAAAGTTATTTCTGTTTTTTAGTTTTCCTTCTAACAGGCAGGCACCTCCACTGTAGGACTTCTGGAGGTCCACTCCAGATCCTGCTTGCCTGGGGATCACTTGTGGCAGCTGCAGAACAGTAAGGGTCGCTGCCAGTTTCTTCTTCTTTTATCTTCATCCCAGAAGGATACCCACCATATGTCAGCCTGAGCTCTCCCTTATGAGGAGTCTCTTTGGATATACAGGGGTCAGGGAGCTGTTTGAGGAGACAGTCTGTCCCTTATAGGAGTTCAAGTGCTGAGCTGTGAGCTCTGTTGCTCCATTCAGAGCTGCTAGGCAGGTATGTTTAAGCCTGCTGCAGCAGAACTCATAACTGCCTTTTTCCCCCCCAGTGCTCTGTCCTGGGAAGGTGGGGCTTTATTTATAAGTTCCTGATGTTCTGCTGCCTTTTTTCAGAGCTGCTCTGTCCAGCAAGGAGGTAGCCTAGTCACAGTCTGCCAGCAGAGGCGCTGCTGAGCTGCTGTGGGCTCTGCCCAGCTGCTGTGTGAACTTCCTTGTGGTTTTGTTTATGGAGGTTTAGTTAGAACTGCCTCAGTAATGGCAATCTGCCTCACTAATGGCAGACTGCCTCGGCAATGGCAGATTGTCTCAGTAATGGTGGATTTCCTCAATAGTGGTGGACTGCCTCGGTAATGGTGGACTGCCTCAGTACTGGTGGACTCCCTTGGTAATGGCGGACTTCCTCGGTAATGGCAGACTGCCTCATTAATGGCATATTGTCTCGATAATGGTAGACTGTCTCAGTAATGGCAGACAGCCTGAGTAGTGGTGGACTGCCTCGGTAATGGCAGGTGCCCTTCCCCCCAACAGAGCTGGACTGTCCTGGGTCCAGCTGTGCTTGCTGTGAAACTCTCAATCCAGAGCACTTCAGATTGCTGGTCTTTGTAGGGGTGGGACCCAAGCCAGATCACCTACCTCCCTGTTTTAACTCCCTTTTTTTTCATTTGAATTGGTGACTCTGTCTCCCAGGCATTCCTGGCACCAGTTGAAATGGCTGCCCAGGTTTATTTGAGTGTTTATGTGGAGACCTGCTGTGCTGGCTGAAACAGCCATGCTACAGACTCATGGCGCTTTTCCACCTGGGAATCTCCTGGTCTGTGGGAAGTAAAAACTTGTTTGGAAATGCGACAATCGCTTACCCTCTCTCTGCGTTCTCCCTGGGAACTGCACTCCAGAGCTGTTTCTATTCAGCCATCTTGGATCTAGTAATTTGTCTTTTAAGGATAGTTCCATGTGGCTGGGGAAGCTTCATAATCATGGTGGGAGACAAGGAGGAGAAAGTCATCTCTTACCTGGATGGAAGCAGACAGAGAGAGAGCCAGTGTTCTCGAATAAAATAAGCAAAGGGGCCAGGTGCAGTGGCTCACGCCTGTAATCCCAGCACTTTGGGAGGCCAAGATGGGTAGATCACTTGAGGTCAGTAGTTTAAGACCAGCCTGGTCAACACAGTGAAACCCTGTCTCTACCAAAAATATAAAAATTAGCTAGGTGTGGTGGTGCATGCCTATAATTCCAGCTACTCTGAAAGCTGAGGCAAAAGAATTGCCTGAATCCAGGAGGTGGAGGTTGCTGTGAGCTGAGATCATGCCACTGCACTCCAGACTGGGTGACAGAATGAGCCTCCATCTCAAAAAAAAAAAGCAAACCATCATATAGATTACCAGTTAATAGTAGGTGGAGAAAAGTTAAGTAGGAGTAGGAGAAAAGGAATAGTATGAGAGAACCATTTAAATGGAGTGTTCCAGGAAGGCCCACTGAGAAATAATTGAGCAAGGCTCTGAAAGTAATGAGGAGTGAGCCACATGGAGAACCAGAAGAAAAGCGTTCCAGGCAAAGGAACTTCCTCTTTTTGTTCTTTATGTTCTTTCTTCTGTTATCATGGTTTACACATTACCTAAATGCTGATACTTTAAAATATACATCTCCAGCCCTGACTTCTCTTCTGAGTTCCAGATTTACATCTCTGCCACCAACATCCCATCTCAATTTGGATGTCCCCTTCTGTATTGGTGTCCTGTCACTTCCATAACAAGTTATCAAAAATGAGTAGCTTAAAGCAACAGAAATTTATTCTCTCACCTTTCTGGAAGCCAGAAGTCCAAAATTAAGAGTTTGAGAGGCTGCACGCTCTCTAGAGCTCTAGCAGAAAATCCATTCTTTGCCTTTTCTAGTTTCTGGTAACTCCAGGTATTCATTGGCTTGTGTCCATGTAAATTCATTGTCTGCCTCCATCTGCACATCACTTTCTCTTCTGTTTCTATATCTTCTCCTCTTCTGTCCTTTTATAAGAACACTTGTCATTGGATTTAGGGCCTGTCAAGATAATCCAGGTTTATGGCATCTCAGATCCTGATGTCAATTACATCTGCAAAGACCCTTTCTCCAGGTGAGGTCACAGTCACAGATTCTAGGGATTAGGGTGTGGATGTATGTTTTGTGGGGCCACCATTCAACTCACGACACTCACGTATACTTAAAATTTGTTACCATGTTTAAATACGAGCACTCAATTCCCACCCTCAACCTCTCCTGCTTTCAATCTTCTCCTCCTCCAGTGCTCTTTCAGCAAATGGCTCTGCAAAGTTCAGATGTTTGTGCTAGCAGCCTGTCATCTATGATGTCTCTTTCCCTTACTTCAAGTAACATTTCACCCTCTCCCCTTCCTTTCTCCCCTCCCTTCACTGCTGCTGTACTATCTTAGATCCCCATTTCATCACAAAAGCATTCTATCTAGTCTTCTCGCTTCCAACTTTGCTGCTATTCTGAATCGCCCTCCACAGTTCCAAGCTGGAGACATCCTGCTAATATATAATGGTGTTTTGCCCCTTTTAATGGCTTTTGCAAGACACATTCCTTTAGGTGGCTTATGAGACCCCACTCCCACATCGTGCTTTCAGGGATCTGGAGACATCTATTTTCCCAGGCTTACTGCACAGCCCTCGCTTCCGCCTATGTCTTTCAAATCCTCAAACCTGCCATGCCTAATGTAACATCTTTCACCCTTCATTTGTATTAATCTCTCCAATAGAAACACTCTTTCCAGTCTTTTTTCCCAAATTATTTCTGGCTCATTTTTAGACTTCTCCTTCTGAAAAGTTGATTATTTTCTATTCCACATTTAAGTGAAGTCATGCAGTATTTGTCTTCCTGTATCTGGTTTATTTTACTTAGCATAATGTCCCCCAATCATTTATACATATATATGTGTATATATATATGTGTGTATATATATATATGTGTGTGTGTGTGTGTGTGTGTGTCTGTGCATGTGTGTATATATGCCCACATTTTTGTTTCCATAGCTTGGCTATTATGAATAATGCAATGAACATAGGAATGCAGATATTTCTTCAAGATCTTGATTTCATTTTCTTTGGATATATAACCAGAATTGGAATTGCTACATCATAAAGTAGTTCTAGTATTAACTTTTTGAGAAACTTTCATGGTGTTTTCCATAAAAATTGTATAAATTTGAATTCCCATCAATAATGTAAAAGGATTTCCTTTTTCTACACCCTTGCCAATACATGGTATGTCTTTTTATTTTTTTAATAATAGCCATCCTAACAGATATGAAGTGATATCTAATGGTTATGATTCGCATTTTCCTGGTGATTGGAGATGTTGAGCACCTTATCATATGCCTGTTGGCCATTTGTATGTCTTCTTTGAAAAAATGTCTATTCAGATCTTTTGCCCATTTTTTAATTGGGATTTTTTTTTCTTTTCTCAGTGCCTTATATATTTTGGATAATGACCTTTTATCTGATATATGGTTTGCAAATACTGTCTTCTATTCTGCAGGTTGCCTTTTCACTCTATAGATTGTCACCTTTTCTGTGCTGAAGATTTTTTTGATGGAATCTCATTTGTCTACTTTTGCTTATGTTGCCTGTGCTTTTGGTGTCATATTCTAAAAAAAACCACTGATCATTTGTTACCTAAATACAATATCCTTGGAGTGTTGCAACTCTCCTTATTTGTTGAAAATTTCATAAATCCAAATAAGTCTTTTCATAGAAGCAATATTGACATTCAATTTACAAGCACACAATCCTTTTTTGTTGCCATTAATGGAAGAGATCCAAATTGTGTCCCCTCTATGGGCTGTTAAAGCCAGAAAGGCCTGCAGACTAATAGGCCTACCACCTTCTTTTTACAAACAAAGGCAGCTGAAAGATAGAGTTACTTGCCCCAAAGCACAGAGTATTTTTCATTTCAGTGCCTGAATAAGATCTCTTTATATAGTGGCCTCCCAGTCCGCCTAGCTGCTTCTCATTTGAGAATGTTTGGGAAAAAATAGCCTACCAGAGAATTAGCTTGCAAATTATGTAACTATCTGTGGATCAATACAGACTTTTCTCATAAAATATAAGCAGTAAGGAAAATTAATATTTAAAAAATAGAAAACTAGGATTTATTGAGCCCCTGCTACATGTGTAGAATCTTTCCAGGTGAATTTTGTGTACTCTTTCACTTAATTCTTACAAGAATCCTGTAAGTCAAATATTATAACTCCCATATTACAGAATAGAAACTAAGAACAATAATTAAGAGAATATATATAATAACTTCTCAATGTAATACACATTATAAATGGCATAATTTCTGTTAGAATCCCACTCTGTCTCAAAGCAAAAAGTAATCCCTTACCTCTGAACTAAAACAAAACAAAACAAAATTTTAATGTCCACAGTTACTAACAAACTCTTCTGCTGCACCACTTGTTACCAATTGCAGAATCTGAGTTACTAGCAGCGTACCCGTCTGGATCTGCCTCAATTCTTGCCTCAATTCTTGCCTCCTCAGAAGAAAGAATTCAACTGAGGAGCCTAAAGCAGAAAAGGAGACCGAAATAAGCTTCAGAGCAGGAGTGGGAGCTTATTAAAAAGGCTTTAGAACAAGAAAGAAAGGAAAGAACGCATGAAAGACATCCAAGTGGGTGACTTGGAGAACAAGTGTGGTGTTTAACTATGATCCCAGGACTTCATAGGCTGCCATCTTATGCCCTTTTCCCATGATTCTTCCCTTTCAGTGGGCTGCCCACATACGCAGTGCCCTCCTTACCCTTAGGAAGTGAGCATGTGCAATGTGTTTAGGAAGTTATATGCATGCCCATCTGAGGCTTTTTTCCCCCATCTGGCAGTGTGCTCCCGGAAGGTCATACTCCACAACTTTGTCTCTTAACACGCATGCCCAGCAAGTTGCTTCTCCTCTGTGCCTGCATTCAATTAACACTTTAATGTTAACAGCTGTGGACCATCAGGAGATTGTCTCTCCCTAACTCCAGCTACTGGAATTATCATTTCTAGAGAGGCAATGTGGTAATTGTCAAACCATCACCTGACATTCCTACTGGGTGGGTGAAAAGCGCCCTCTCCTGTCTCGCTCATGCCTGTCTACCTAACCGTAACACACTCACTGGTCCAAAAGCATAAGGCCTTTCTCCAAAAGACTTCTTTTATTTTCATACACAAAGCACAGAGACTTCCTCAATTGTTAAGTTTACTAAAATTTAATATTTATAAATGAAAGCAAATGTGTTACTGCAGTTTGCAGTGTGCTCTAATTCAGGGTTCTACTAAAGGTAAACTAGTATACCAAGCTCCTCCATGCATGCCTACACAAAAATAGGGAGAATTCCCACCATTTTATGTTCTTAGTTTATTGACACATCATCTGAGTAGTTTTCATATGAGCGTAATGCCTAACTGCTGTTACTTACACTTATAAACTCTTAATCATCTCTGGATGTTAGCAACAGAGGCTAGGGTACTGACTCTAGAATCAGATGACCTTTGCTGTGCCCTTGGCCAACTTGTTCAACATTTTTATTTCCCAGTTTTCTCGTAGGATTATTTCTTACAGAATTAAAGAAAGTACATATCAGGCACTTTAGAGTAGGGGCTGGAAAATAATCGTTTCTTAATAGCTATTAGCTATTATTTCAACTTAGTTTTGTGAGATTATTTGATTGATAGTCTATAGTAATGCATATTTGCATAAATAGTTTGGTCTTTCATTGTCTACTAACTGGAATTTAAGACCTGTATTTTTAATCATCCATTACACCACCATTAAACAGATGATCTTATAATCCTCTTAAAATTTGCCTGTACACTGATACATCATAAATGTGGTTTATCTGTGAATTTGTGCTATGTAATAATTTGTAACATATTTCCAAATGGAATTCAATAAAACTCTTGTTATTTTTGTTTTATATAAAATTGTTTTTTAAAATGTAAAGGCATGAACTTATTTTCTCTTAAATATAAATAATAATGAATAATTTACATATTTTGGTACCAAAAGGTTTTATCTAGTTCTTTCTTGTTTTGTTTTGTTTTTTAAAATATTTCTCTTTCTTTTGGAAAGTGGCAATCAGTGCTCTATGTGGGCAAAAAAGAATTTTGTCCCAATAATAGTCAAAAACAATTGCAAACCCCCCAAAAACAAACAATCACTTCAAACCTCCAAAGTTATCATACTATCAGTCAGCCTTGTATTATAGATATCTTCCCACATGCATCTTAACTCGTCAACAAGATTACATTCCCTGAAGGGCAGAGCCCCTGCATGAACTGTGCTGATGGATGTTGTCTTGTGTCATTGAGTGAAGAGTCTTGCATTTAGGAGATTTTCCATAAAAAGTAAGAAGAAGGATTGGAGCTACTCTTTGAGTATATTCTTTAGTCACACTCCATTAGATATGAAGATGATTTTCTTCATGATTGGTCTTTTGTTGGAAAATTGTTAGAATCAAAATACCATTATAGACTTTTAGATATGCTATGTGTTTGAACTATTTCTCTGATAATAATGTCAGCACTGGAAATTTAACTATGAATTTATAAATAGTCTTCCAACACCAGAACTTAATAAGACTTCTTAAATGGCACAAGTCCAAAGTTAAGGGTCGCAGAGAAAATGAGAGTCTGACAGGTACTAATGCCCATGCAGGAGGACTAGCATTATAAGATATTACTGCCTTTCACTATACCAATATCATACTTCACCACTGATTGGCAGGAGTTCTTCCATTTCTGGGAATTGATTTAAGTCACTCGAGATCTTTATTTTAATGATGATTGACATCTAAAGTGCCTCTCTAGCAAAAAGTTTTCCTACTCTGACATTCAAAAATTTATGTCACAAGCTCCAAGAAAATGTGCCAGATGGTGAGGACCCACAGAGAATTTAAGGCAGCTAAGCTCATCCCTCCCCTTATTAGGTGAGCATTCAAAATTTGGGAGGGAGGGAAACACCTGCCAGAGATCAACTCTGCTTATTACATAAGAATAAGAAACAACTCTTTGACTTTCTTTTATACAAAACACAGTCATGTTTGATAAGGACAACCATGCTGAGAAATTGGGGAGGACCAAAGCTAGGTAATTGCTTCAGCTTTAAAAGAAAACAATGTATCATGAAGGAAGACTAAACAACATTACCTCTCAAAATGCTATTTCACTTCATTCAGATATGTAGGGCATCACTCATTCTTCCAAAGATTAATGTGGCCTCCATTTGCATCTAAATTGGAAGGGGACAGTGACAGAAAAGATAAGAGCATTGTATGGAAGAAATAATTCCTTTTGTACAATATGAATTATGTTTCCAGACAAATTTTTGCTTGTTACAAACACCCCTAGATTTTTTATTCATTCTACATGCACAGAGCTATTACAATTGCCATTGAAGGAATTTAAATTTAATTTGATATGGTCATTCCTTAGTACATTAAGCACCATAGGAGACAGAGATGGGTAAGCGACGTTTATTTGTCAAAGAGTTTATAATCAACAAGGAGGTGAGGAATGTTGAAGAGTCATCGTACTATAAGGTAGGTAGAGGAAAGTGTGTAGAGTCCAGTTTCCAAAGGTTCTCATTCCTGACCTGCAATTCACCCTGTAAGGCTGGGCAGGTTATAGGATCTTGCAGTGTCTCCTTGTCTTCATCTGGAAATGGGACAACAACAGTTAGTAGAACACAGGTTTTGTCTGAGGGTTAAATGAGTGAATACAGGCAAGTTCCTACTACAATGACTGGTACATGAAAAACACTCAATTCATGTTAGCTACTACTATAATTAGAGTTACTCAGTTTATGCACTATGATGTTTCCTAGGAAAAGACATCCCATGAAATTTAGAGGATTAGAAAATGTTTGGGAAAAGAAAATGTAACATTTGGAATTGGTCTGTTAAAAATGAGCATAATTGGTTGGGAAGCAAGGGGATGAAGAACATTAGAACGAATACCTCATGCATGCAGGGCTTAAAACGTAGATGATGGGGAGACTTCCGCCAAGATGGCTGAATAGGGACAGCTCTGGAGCATAGTTCCCAGGAGACAAGTGATCTTCACACTTCCAACCAAGGCACCAGGTTCGTCTCAATGGGACTGGTTGAACAGTGGGTGTAGCCCAAGGAAGGCAAACCAAGGCAGAGAGAAGCACTGCCTCACTTGGGAAGTACAACTGGCCAGAGGACTCCACTCCTACTGAACAGAGGCCATTGGGGACTTTTCCCCTCCAGCACTCTGGTTCAGATACTGTGCTTCTCCCTAGGTCTTTACAACCCACAAACCAGGAGATCCCCATCAGACTGACAAGCACAGATCTGAGTTACCAGCACATATCTGAGCAGCTGCTCCAGCCGGTGCCACGGGCTGTCAGAACAAATCTGGGCAGACGTTTTGGCTGGTGCCTGGAGCACCTGTGAGACAGAGCTTCCCACTCCCCAGAAAGAGGGGGGACTGAAAGCAGGGAGCCAAGTGACATGGCTTGGTGGGTCCCACCCCCACAAAGACCAGCAAACTTAAACCCTCTGTCTTGACAGTTTTGCAGTCAGTACATCAGTTTGAGCTCCACCCAGCATGATTTAGCTCAATGGGGGGACGGGCGTCCACCATTGCCGAAGCAGTTCTAATCTGACCTGAATAAACAAAAGCCAGAGGACGCTCACAAAGCAGCTGGACTGAGCCCATGGCAGCCCAGCAGCACCTCTGCAGTCAGACTGTGAATAGGCTCCCTTCTTGCTGCACAAGGCATATCTTAAAAAAAAAAAAAAAAAAAGCAGCAGTGCATCAGGGACTTGTAAATAAAACCACACCTTCCTGGGAAAGAGCGCCTGGGAATGGGGAAATTGTGAGGTCTGCTGCAGCAGACTTAAGTATCCCTGCCCAGACATTTAAGTGTCTCCATTGCCCAAAGGGAGCAACAGAGCTCCCAATACAGCACTTGAGCTCTGATAAGGGACAGACTGCCTCCTCAAGTAGCTTCCTGACCCCCACATAACCAAAAAGATGTTTTATACAGGAGAGCTCTGGCTGAAATCTGACAGATACCCTTCTGGGACAAAGCTACCAAAGGAAACAATAGGCAGCAATCCTTGCTGTTCTGCAGCCCCGGCAGGTGACTCCCAGGCAAGCAGGTCTGGAGTGGACTTCCATCAATCCTACAGCAGAGAGGACTGACTATTAGAAGGAAAACTAAAAAACAAAAAGAAATAGCTTCAACATTAACAGAAAGGATGTCCACTCAAGGACCCTATCTGACACCATCAACTTCAAAGACCAAAGATAGATAATCCACAAAGATGGGAAGAAGCCAGCACAAAAAGGATGTAATCACCAAAGACCAGAATGTCTCTCCTTATCCAAGGGATCACAACTCCTCACCAGCAAGGGAGCAAAACAGGATGGAGAATGAGTTAGATGAATTGACAGTAGCAGGCTTCAGAACGTGTGTAATAACAAACTTCTCTGAGCTAAAGGAACACATTCAAACCCAATGCAAAGAAACTAAGAACCTTGAAAAAAGGTTTGATGAAATGCTAACTAGAATAACCAGCTTAGAGAAGAGCATAAATGACTGATCGAGCTGAAAAACATAGCATGAGAACTTGGTGAAGCATACACAAGTTTCAATAGGCAAACTGATCAAGCAGAAGAAAGAATATCAGGGATTAAAGATCAACTCAATGAAACAAAACAAGACAGCAAGATTAAAGGAAAAAGAGTGAAAAGAAATGAACAAAGCCTCTAAGAAGTATGAGATTATATGAAAAGACCTAATCTATGTTTGATGAGCATACCTGAAAGTGACAGGGAGCATGAATCCAAGCTGGAAAACACTCTTCAGGATATTATCCAGGAGAACTTCCCCAAATTAGCAAGACAGGACAACAACATTCAAATCCAGGAAATACAGAGAACACAACAAAGATATTCCTCAAGAAGAGCAACCCCAAGGAACAAAATTGTCAGATTCACCAGGATTGAAATGAAGGAAAAAGTCCTGAGGGCAGCCAGAAAGAAAGGTTGGATACGTGCAAAAGAAGCCCATTAGACTCAAAGTGTATCTCTTGGCAGAAACCCTACAAGAAAGAAGAGAGTAGGGGACAATATTCAGCATTCTTAAAGAAAAGAATTTTCAACCCAGAACTTCATATCTAGCCAAACTAAGCTTCATCAGTGAAGGAGAAATAAAATCCTTTACAGACAAGCAATTGCTGAGAGATTTCATGCCACTAGACCTGCCTTCTAAGAGCTCCTGAAGGAAACACTAAACATGGAAAGGAACAACCAGTACCAGCCACTGCAAAAATGTACCAAATGGTAAAGACCATCAGCACAATGAAGAAACTGCATCAACTAATGGGCAAAACAACCAACTAGCATGAAAATGGCAGGATCAAATTCACACATAAGAATATTAATCTTAAATGTAAACAGCCTAAATGCTCCACTCAAAAGACACAGACTGGCAAGTTGGATAAAAAGTCAAGACCCACTGGTGTGCTGTATTCAGGAGACCTATCTCTTATGCAAAGACACACATAGACTCAAAATAAAGGAGTGGAAGAAGATTTACCAAGAAAATGGAGAGCGAAAAAAAAAAGGCAGGAGTTGCAATCCTAGTCTCTGATAAAATGGACTTTAAACAACAAAGATCAAGAGAGACAAAGAAGGACATTACATAATGGTAAAAGGATCGATGCAACAAGAAGAGCTAACTATCCTAAATATATATGCATGCAATACAGGAGCATCCAGATACATAAAGCAAGTTCTTAATGACCTACAGAGAGATTTAAACTCCCACACAATAATAGTGGGAGACTTTAATACTCCACTGTCAATGTTAGACAGATCAATAAGACAGAAAATTAACAAGGATATCCAGGACTTGAACTCAGATCTGGACCAAGCAAACCTAATAGACATTTACAGAACTCTCCACCCCAAATCCACAGAATACACATTCTTCTCAGCACCACATCATACCTACTCTAAAACTAATCACATAATTGGAAGTAAATCACTCCTCAGCAAATGCAGAAGAACAGAATTTATAACAAACAGTTTTTTAGATTACAGTGCAATCGAATTAGAACTCAGAAATAAGAAACTCACTCAAAACTGCACAACTACATGGAAACTGAACAACCTGCCACTGAATGATGACTGGATAAACAATGAAATGAAGGCAGAAATAAAGATGTTCTTTGAAACCAATGAGAATGAAGGCACAATGTACCAGAATCTCTGGGACATATTTAAAGCAGTGTCTAGAGGGAAATTTATAGCAATAAATGCCCACATGAGAATTAAGGAAAGATCTAAAATTGACACTCTACCATCAAAATTGAAAGAGCTAGAAAAGCAAGATCAAACAAACTCAAAGGCTAGCAGAAGACAAGAAATAACTTAAGATCAGAGCAGAACTGAAGGAAATAGAGACACAACAATCCCTTCAAAAAATCAATAAATCCAGGAGCCGGTTTTTTGAAAAGATCAACAAAATAGACAGACTGCTAGCCAGACTAATAAAAAAGGAAAGAAGAATCAAATAGATGCAGTAAAGAACGATAAAGGGGATACCACCACTGATTCCACAAAAATACAAACTACCATCAGAGATTACTACAAACAACTCTATGCACATATACAAGTAAATCTAGAAGAAATGGATAAATTCTTAGACACTTAGAACCTCCGAAGATCAAACCTGGAAGAAGTTGAATCCTGAATAGATCAATAACAAGGTCTGAAGTTGAGGCAGCAATTAATTGCCTACCAAACAAAAAAAATTCCAGATCCAGACAGGTTCACAGCCAAATTCTAGCAGACATATAAGAGAAGCTAGTACCATTCCTTCCAAAACTATTCCAAACAATACAAAAAGAGGGAATCCTCCCTAACTCATTTTATGAAACCAACAACATCCTAATAACAAAACATGGCAGAGGCACAACTAAAAAAGAAAACATCAGGCCAATATCCATGATGAACATAGATGCAAAAATCTTCAATAAAATACTGGCAAACCTAATGAAATAGCACATCAAAAAGCTTACCCATCATGATCAAGTAGGCTTCATCCTGGGGATGCAAGGATGGTTCAATAAAAATTTATATGCAAATCTATAAAAGTAATCCACCACATAAACAGAACCAAAGACAAAAAAGACACAATCATCTCAATAGATGCAGAGAAGGCCTTTTACAAAATTCAACAGCCCTTTATGCTAAAAACTCTCAATAAACTAGTTATCGATGGAACATATCTCAAAATAATAAAAGCTATTTAAAACAAACCCACAGCCAATATCATACTGATTGGGCAAAAACTTGAAAGCATTCCCTTTGAAAACTGGCACTACAAAAGGATGCCCCCTCCCACCATTCCTATTCAACATAGTATTGGAAGTTCTAGCCAAAGCAATCAGGTAAAAAAAAAAGAAATAATGGATATTCAACTAGGAAAGATGAAGTCAATTCGTCTCTATATGCAGACCACATGATTGTATATTTAGAAGACTGCATCATCTCAGCCCCAACTATCCTTAAGATGATAAGAAACTTCAGCAAAGTCTCAGGATACAAAATCAATGTGCAAAAATCATAAGCATTCCTATACACCAGTAACAAACAAACACAGAACTAAATCAGGAGAGAATTCCCATTCACAATTGCCACAAAGTTAATAAAATACTAACAAAGGATGGGAAAGACCTCTTCAAGGAGAACTACAAACCACTGCTCAAGGAAATAACAGCACACAAAAGATGGAAAAACATTCCATGTTTATGGATAGGAAGAATCAATATCATGAAAATGGCCATACTGCCCAAAGTACTTTATAGATTCAATGCTATCCCCATTAAGCTACCATTGACCTTCTTCACAGAACTGGAAAAAACCACCTTAAACTTTATAAGGAACCAAAAAAGAGCCTGCATAGCCAATACAATCCTAAGCAAAAAAAAAAAAAAGCTGAGGGCATCATGCTACCTGACTTCAAACTACATTACAAGGCTACATTAATCAAAATAGCATGGTACTGGTACCAAAACAGAGATATAGACCAATGGAACAGAATAGAAGATTCAGAAGTAACACCACACATCTACAACCATCAGATCTTTGAAAAACCTAACAAAAACAAGAAATGGGGAAAGTATTCCCTGTTTAATAAATGGTGTTGGGAAACTTGTAGCCATGTGCAGAAAGCTTAAACTGGACCCCTTCCTTACATCTTACACTAAAATTAACTCCAGATGGATTAAAGATTTAAATATGAGACCTAACACTGTTAGAACCCTAGGAGAAAACCTAGGCAACACCATTCAGGATATAGGCATGGGCAAAGACTTCATGAATAAAACACCAAAAGCAATGGCAACAAAAGCCAAAATAGACAAATGGGATCTAATTAAACTAAACAGCTTCTGTATAGCAAAAGATACTATCATCAGAGTGAACAGGCAACCTACAGAATGGGAGAAAAATTTTGCAATCTA
>CAUYQU010096613.1:0-79520 GCA_963574635.1 Cheracebus regulus | reverse complement strand
GTCTTGGGGAACAGGACAGGGCTGAATCTGGCTCTTCAGCGCCCACCCAGCCCCTGCCTGGGTGTGGGCACACTGAGGGAGCACCCCCATCTGGGAGTGGGCATCCCTACTTGTCCCTCCCCCACCTGTGAGTGGGCATCCCTACTTGCCCCTCCCCCGCCTGTGAGTGGGCATCCGTCCTTGCCCCTCCCCCCTTCTGTGATGGGCATCCGTACTTGCCCGCCGCCGTCTCCTGCTCCCACTTCTCAAACAATGCCTTCCGGGCCTGCGCCCCCGAGGTTCGGGGCAGCGTCTGCGACCTCACCAGCTCCCTGCGACGCTCTCCCTGCCGATGGACCTGAGTTGTGGCTGGTGGCTGCGGGGACGTGGGCGACTGCGGTGGTGTCACCAGCGGTGGGCTGAGGAGAGAATCCCCGAGGTGGGATGTGAGCCCAGCAGCCGTCACTAGCTCAGCAGGCCCCGGGGTCTCCATCTCACTGAGTGTGGCAAGGCAGCGGCACCGTGACGGCTACTCAGAGAGGAACCCCCTTGCTCGGGACCCCCGCCGGTTTGGCAGGTTTTCCTGTGCTGCCCGGCCGGCCTGGCCCATAGGCCCAACTCAAGAGGGACGCCGGGCCCCTCTCTGGACATCACCACCCCCTGGCAGGTGTCAGTGCCTGGAGAGGACAGGGGGACCCCGTCCTTGGGCAGAAGGTGCGCCCAGAACCCGCCCAGGTGGGGCCAGGCCTTCCGCCTCCACCGCCATGACATAAGACCCCTCTGTTTCCTCTGAAACCATTTGCCAGGAAGTCACAATTCTCCTTTTATTATTAAAGAAAAACAAAGCCAAGCCCGCTACCCCTCCCCCACCCCAATTACAGTCCCGCTGGCCAGAGAGGGAGGCCTGCGCCACAGGGAAGACCTGCGCACCTGCCCAGGCCCGCAGCCCGTAAGCGGGAAGTTCTCGGATCCGAGGGACCCCAGCGGGCTGGGATGGAAGAAGACATTGCTCCTGTCCTCCTCTTCCTGCCAGTGGAGACACCTCCTCCAACTTTTTTTTTTTTTTTTTTTTGAGACAGAGTCTCACTCTGTCGCCCAGGCTGGAGTGCAGAGGCGCCATCTCGGCTCACTGGAACCTCCGCCTCCCGGGTTCAAGTGATTCTCCTGCCTCGGCCTCCCAAGTGGCCGGGATTACAGGCATCCACCACCACGCCTGGCTAATTTTAGTATTTATTTATTTATTTATTTGAGATGGAATTCCACTCTTATTGCCCAGGCAAAAGTGCAATGGAACGATCTCGGCTCACTGCAACCTCTGCCTCCTGGGTTCAAGTGATTCTCCCGCCTCAGCCTCCTGAGTAGCCGGGATTACAGGCATCCACCACCATGCCCGGCTAATTTTTGTATTTTTATAGAGACGGGGTTTCACCATGGAGGCCAGGCTGGTCTTGAACTCCTGACCTCAGGTGATCCATGGCCTTGGCCTCCCACAGTGCTGGGATTCCAGGCATGCACCACGGTGCCCGGCTCCTCCTCCAATCTTTTGACTGACTTGAAAGGTCCACAAAGAAAGCAGCCTGTGGCCACAAGTCTCCAAATGAAGCTCTGCGCTCAGCCTCACTGCCCCACTCCCTGCTCGCACCTTCCCCCAACCCCGCTGCCCAGTGCTCCAGAGATCCAGCCCCGAGCCTTCCATGGAGACGCCAACCCCTGGGCGGCCTGTGTCCAAAGCCGAGAAGACATCTGGGCTGTGGCGACCATGCGGGAACACGGGCCCTGACCCACCTGTCGCTGTGTTTGCTGGCTGTCACTGCCCCGAAGCCAGAGCTTGATACAGACCGCGGGAAAGAGGAACTCCTCTCTGTGGAACAGAGAGAGGGAGAAGTGACACCCCCACACCCAGCGAGGGCCGGCCACAGCCTCCTTTCCTTTGACCCAGCATAACCCTCTGGGCTAAGCCAGCCCCGCCTCAGTGACAGTGGCAGAGAAAGGAAGATGGGCACTCGCAGCAACATCAAAGAGGTCCTTTCAGCTGTCCCTGCCCTGCTCCTGAGAGCACAGAGCTCAGGGCCCGTGCCATGTATCTGGCAAACACAGCTCCCAAACTCGTCCCACAGAGGCCCGTGCCACCTCTGCCAGGACACAGCACAGAGGCCTGACTGCAGGCCACATCAGGCTTGGGGCCACGCAGGAGGGGACAGTGCCAATGTGCAGGGCAAGAGCCACCTTCCAACTGTGGCCTCCACTTGTAATAAAAGCCACGGTCGCCCCCACCAGGGCATGACACTATTTCTCAGCATCTCTGGGCAGGAGCCCGGGAGGATGGGCTAAGGGAGGGGCAGACATGGCAGGCAGACGCAGGGCTGGGCTTGGTCCCTCGTTTTCCAAGTCACCCACCGACTCCCCCTCCCCAGCCCCGGCCCTCCCACTCCCATCCCAAGGGGAGGTCCGCCCGAGGCCAAGCCGTCCTGCTCCTACCGCTAGGACTGGGAGTCCAGGGCGTGGCGGCCTCGCTGGGGCTCGGGTTGAGGCCCCCCAGGGTGGCAGCAGAAGTGGGTGATAGAGCCGCAGCTGAGGTCTCCCCAGAGAACCTGTCAGAGGCTCGGGTGACAGCCGTGACTGGCTGATGGGGCAGCCGCAAGGAGAGACTCACGGGGCGAGGCCTGGGGGCATCTGGTGGCGTGAAGTTTTGGTCAACCTCAGGGGGGCCATCGCCTGGACCTGGAACATGTGACCAGCATGGGTTGGTGGTCAGCTGTGGCAGCCACAGGGGCCTGAGACCTCCCAGAAGGGCTCTAGCCTCCCTGGACCCTCCTCCCACCTCCTCCAGGAAGGCCTCCCTAACTGCTCCAGCCTCTCTGACCTCCTACCAGGGATATCCTACTGCTCCAACCAGAGCTGATTTTCCCAGCTTCCCTTCATGGCCAGCTTCATAAATACTAGTTGGCTCATCAACCCACTCTCTACCCTATTCAGTGCTTAGAAAAATTCCTCAGCCTCTACTTGCTTTCCTCTAGAAATGGGAGAGATCACTACCACCTGAGATCTCCTGACTTTCCTCTGTGTTTCAAAAGTTCTACTGAATGACGCTGCTGTCCTGGCAGCCTCTCTGCCCGCTGGGGTTCAGGCTAGAGTCCCCCCTCCCCAGGCCAAGGGCTGGCCTGGCACAGATACTTGACCAAGGCCTTACTAAACCCCCAAACCTACACAGTCACCCCTCCTCTGCCCTCAGCCCTACCTGCCCCCAGCTGGTGCCCATTTTCCACGATGCAGGAGTTTAAGGCCTTTTTCATCTCCGACTCATCGTCATGATCCAGACTCTACAGAGACACAAACCGCACTGGAGCCCATCGGCCAGAAGCAGCTGCCTACTCCGAGAAGCTGCCCGCCCCAAACCCCCTCCTGGTTCTGGCAAGATCCTGGGAGGCAAATACCTCCACTGGCTTCCTTCCAGAGTCCCAGAAAGCTGAGGACAGACATCAAGATTGAGGGTTCCAAAATGGGTGAGGTCACCTCACCCTTTCCCCCTGGCTGGACCAGATGATGGTCAGGAGTGCCTGGCCCTCTGTGCCTCTCACCTGGGCCAGGCTGGCATGGCTGCCTGTGCAGGGGCAGCAGGAACCAGTGACACCAGGTCCTTCTGCACCAATGATGAGCAACAGCACCCCGATCATGCTGAGGCCCGTGCATGGGTGGCCAGGACATAAGATTTACCCGGCCGTTCAGAGCCTGGTCAGCTGCAGGCGACTCATCCATCCCGGCTGGGTGGTAGGAGTGGGTGGGGCCGGTGGGGGCAGACAGAGCGCCAAGACCAGGAGCCAGTGGGGAGCCTGGGATCCAGGCCATGCTGACACCCACCCCTGTGACCTGGGCCACATCTCTTCCCCTCAGGGTCTCAGTTTCCCCGTTTAAGAGACGGGAGCAAGCCAGGCAAGTGGTGCTTGGCATCCACCCAGCATCTAGCCCTTCTTCCGGGCACACCCCTTATGCCAACCAGCTTCTGTCCTCAAGGTAGATGCTGCCAGAGCCATTTGACAGATGGGACCCGAGGGCTCGGAGAGGGCACGTGCCCTGCCCAAGTCTATACAGCAGAAACCAGCTGGGACTTGTGGCCGGGGGAGAAGTTCTCAACCGTGGTCCTGCCCTGCTCCCAGCAAAGGCGTGTGAAGGGCTGAGAGTGTCTGTGGGGCTGGTAGGGGCTCCACCGAGAGCCCAGGACGAGCGGCTTGAGAGGTCAGCTGTGCGTCTTGTAGATGCCCTGGTCTACAAGGTTCCCAGGCAAATGGTGACACAGCCCTGGCCCAGAGGGCTCAGCTCCTCTCGCAGCCAGGGCAGGAGACTCGTGCCCTGCCATGGGGAATCAGTCTGGTAGGGGAGCCAGGCTAGTGAACAGAGGGGGCCATGCCAGCATAAGGATGCCTCGCACAGGCTCCATCCAACCTATCAGGGCAAGGAGGGTCTCTCAGAGCCAGGGATGCCTGAGCTACATCCAGAGTGAGCCCGGAAGATGAGCAAGGGAGGGCATGCCCAACAGCTCAGTCAGTGTCTGCTTCTGCAGAGACATTAAGGAATATCCTGACCACGCCCGCCCAGGACTCAGGCAGATGCAGCAGTGCACCCAGGATGCCCGCCTGGGGTCCTTGACACCTTAGGAAGGAGCCCAAAGTCCTCAGCTCTGTGTTCCAGGAGCACCCTCCAGAACATGTCAGAGAGGGGCACAGTGGAGGAAACCAGACAGCAAGACACTTCTCTAGTCCTGGGCAGGAACCAGGGAGGGGAGATGGGGCACCGGGAGGGCCACGGGCAAGAAGGACTGGGAGCTTTGGGGAAAAGGGATGGGCCGGGAGGCTGGGCGAATGTGGAAGAGGAAGGGTGCCGAGGCTCTTCCAAAGCCAGGCTTGGTGCGGCAAGCATGCTTAGGGGGTAAACGGGGGTTTCAGCTGGGGCATGATGAGTGCATGGGGCATCTGGAATGCCAGGGAGCTGAGGAGGTAGCTGAATTTTTGAGTCTGGAGTTTAAGAGAAAAGAAGGATAAGGCTGGGCGCGGGGGCTCACCCTGTAATCCCAGCACTTTGGGAGGCCGAGGCGGGGGGATCATGAGGTCAGGGGTTCAAGACCATCCTGGCCAACACAGTGAAACCCCGTCTCTACTAAAAACGCAAAAATTAGCTGGGCATAGTGGCAGGCACCTGTAATCCCAGCTACTTGGGAGGTTGAGTCAGGAGAATCACTTGAACCTGGGAGGCGGAGGGTGCAGTGAGCTGAGATCGCACCATTGCACTCCAGCCTGGGGTGACAGAGCGAGACTCTGCCAAAAAATAAAGAGAGAGAGAGAGGAAAGAAGGATGAGCATGTTGAAAAACAGGAGTCAGGGCATGCATTGGGCTGGAAGCCCTGCAGAGGAAGAGCAGCTTGGGGCCCCTGGGACGATGTCCCCACAATTCAGGACGCAAAAGAGCAGTCAGCAGAGAATGAGGAGCAGCCAGAGAGACGGGAAGAACCCTTGAAGAACGGCAAGAAAGCCAAGGCCAGGAAGGAAGGGAATCAGGAAACCAGGCACGGGGCCAGGCACGGTGGCTCTTGCCTATAATCCTGGCACTTGGGAGGCTGAGGCAGGTAGATCACTTGAGGTCAGGAGATCAAGACCAGCCTGGTCAACATGGTGAAATCCCGTCTCTACTAAAAATACAAAAATTAGTCAGGCGTGGTGGCACATGCCTGTAATCCCAGCTACTTGGGAGGCTGAGGCACGAGAACCAGTTAGACCCAGGAGATGGAGGTTGCAGTGAGTGGAGATTGCACCACTGCACTCCAGCCTGGGCAACAGAGTGAGACTCTGTCTCAAAACAAAAGGAAAAAAAAAAGCCAGTTGCGTCCAAAGGCAGCCTGGGGTTGAGGAAAAGGTGAAGAGGAAATGCAATCAGGCATCCATTGGGTTCAGCAACAGAAGAGGCCACGGGTGCTTAGAAGCATGGGGCGAGGGACGGCGGGGACAGGAGAGGCCTAGGGGAGAAGTCCCAGGTAAATGAAGGCAGCATGTAACTTTAGCCCTGAGTGGAGCCAGGGGAAGGGGTCTGAGGGGTTTTTCCAGAGGGAAGAGGCAAGACCACATTTATAGGCTGAGAAAGGTGAGGGGAACTCTGCAGGGTGGGGACCCTGGGGAGCTCGGAGCAGACAGGACCCAGAGCCTGGGGAGAGCCAGCCTTGGAGAGGAGGTGACCCCTCAGCTCTTGATTCAGGAGTGGGAGGAGAGGCCGGGCCCGTTCTCAGGGACGCAGGAGAAGCACCTGGCGTCTGAAGGCATGCACAGCAGAATGGGCACCCCTACAGCTGTGTCGGCCACGTCAGTCATGTCGGCAGGGGGAGGAGAACCAGCCAGTCCAGCTGGAACTCCGGCCCCCACTGTCACCAGGGCTCTGGCTCTGGGGTCTCCATACCAGCCCCCCCACAACCTGCTCTCGTTGGACAGGTTCCACAGGCCCAGGCAGGGCCCTGGGGGGAACGGCTAAGGGCGAAACCATTTTCCCAGGAAATGCGTGTCTCTACGGATGCGTGGGGAGAGGGGCCCCCCACGGATGCCTGTCCCTGCACGTTGCAGTCCCTTCAGCAACCCCCATGGTGTGCCAGGGGACCAGGTGCTATACCAGAGCAGGAAGTCGGTTCTCTGGCTGGATCCCTGCTAAGGGAGGAGAGGAGGGGGCTGGGCTAATGTGGGCTGGGGTGCAGGGCTGAGCCCAGACTCCCAAGCTCCCCTGCCCCGAGACTAGAAGCATTCCTCACCTGGGGAAAGGGCTCTGCCCAGGCCTTGGGTCAAGGAGCAAGGGGCTATTCTGAGACCACCCTCCAACCCATCATCACACAGAGGGCGAGAGGCAGTGGCAGTCAAAGTGTGGGACTCGGGTCTCCTGCCCCAAGCCAGGGCTCTGTCCACGAAGCGCCCTGGCCTTCTAGGGGGCAGAGAGGACAACTCAGGCCAACTTGTCTCCCAGGGCCTGGGTCAGTGTGCGCCCCAACCCACGGGCTCTGTCTTAGACAACAAGAGCGAGGAAAAGGGGTGGGACTGGGGCCACCACCCCGCCGGACCTTCACAGAACTCAGAGCTCTTCAACCAGAGGGCTGGGCTGGAACAAGCCGTCCCCGCAGACCCCTCGGTAGGCTACTGCGGTCCTCTGGTCAGGGCGGCTGCCTCGGTTACGGGGAAGGAAACCAGGGAGGCACCTCCGATCTGGAACCAGGCAGAAACTGCTGGAGAGCCCTGGTGCTGGGGACAGGTCCTGTCGAGCTGGCCTGGTACCCCTCAAGAGTCCTCACATCAGCTTTATTTCGAGAAGGAGGAGGTGCCCCGTGAGGGAGCCCAGGCCTGGGGTGATAAGTCTGATTTCAGGGGCCTTCGTATTGGAAAAGCTTTTAGACATTTTTGTACGGGAGGATGAATATTTCAGGCCTTCTGGGTGCTGCCTGAACTGCACGGACCCATCCGTGGGGACAAAGCCCACATAGGGCCAGAGCCCCATCCTAAGACGATTCACACGGCTGACCCGGCCTCCTCCACTCACACCACCATTTGAAAGGACTCAATTCAAACTTCTTCCTGAAGCATTTCACTCTCTTATCACAGTGTGTCTGGGAAAGGAAGGCAGATAAGGCGAGCCTGGTTTCTTTCAGTCGGGCCTCTGACGTGGGGCTCCTGGCGGCTGCTCCTGTGGCCTCCGTGGCCTCGGCCATGGGAACTCAGTGGCTCCAGCTCAGTTGAGGATGACATTTCCAGGTCGCAGCTCTGGCCCACACTGCTGGGGCCTGGGCCTGGCCTCAGGCTGCCACCATCCACCCTAGGTCCCCAGCTGGCTCCCAGCTCCCTGCTCCCAGCCAGACAGGATTGCTTGATCAGCCCTTCCTGCGCTGAGTCCAGGGCACATTTATATACTGGAGACAGTCTACCTCCAATCCCTCAGTCCCCAGTTTGAAAGCAAATGAGTTTCTAAATGTCATGGCTTGTTGCAGAGGGGCAGAGTGACACAGCCTCTACAATGCCAGGTAGCACGGCCATCGCTGGCTCATGTGGGTGGGATGAGGCTGTCCCACCAAGACCCCCACTACCCAGACACAGTCTGAGAGGTCAGACGCCCTGCAGCCCGGTGTTCGGCTGTGACTCTCTGTCCATGGCCGACACTCAAGTCTCACCCGGCGCTCAGCTGTGGTTCTCTGTCCACAGCCCACACTACAGTCTCACCCTGCACCCTGGGTCCTAGTTTGTGACCAAGCTCTTGATCACATGGTGCTGGTCACGGCACGTCAGCCGAGCGTGTGGATGGCTCCACACAGTCCCTCCTCTCGGGCCGGACACTGGCCTGGAGGCCGTGTCAATCCTCCCGAGGTGTAGGACAGCAAGAGAGGTGGGGATTGGTGCTTGTGAGGTCAGCCCCGCGGCAGCTGTGTCAGGCCCAGGGAGCCAGGGCTCAAGGGATGCAGGGCTTCTAACCCAACTGGGGACCGTAGCCATGCTCCGCCCACAGAGCTCACCTACGCTCGCTGCTCGTGCCTCTGGCTGCCTAGGTCTCTGTCCTCACCCCCAAAAGGCTGATGCATCCCCGCTGACCCCAGCCTCTTCTTTCGGGAGGGCTCCCTCTCTGGTTTGCTAAGAACGGGCTCTCAGGTCCCCCTCACTTCCTGGCGGTTCCCCAGTCTATTTTTTATTTCCTTCGAACTCCTCTGCCTCGGCCCAGAGAGCTCCCGCATCTCCAGCCTTGCTCGCTCTCTGGAGCACCAGATCCAGGATATACCTGCTCCGGGACAGCTTCACCTGGGTTCCCACAGACGCTCATGTTCAGCACAGCATGGGTGGGACCCAGCATCTCCACCCAGATCTGTGGCCCAGCAGTCCCCCAAGTCAGGGCTCCCCTATGAGACCGCCCCATCTGCTCACTCCTGTCTGAAACACCTGCCCAAGGCAGCTCCTCTACACACCATGGCCTATGCTCCTGCTCAGACCCTTCCTCTCTCCTTGGACCGTCACAATTAAGTTACCCATCTCCAGCCGCCCTCCACCTTCCGTCCACGCCTAACAGGGCTTGCCAGACACAAAGACCCTCATTCTGAGCCTCACCCACGAACCCCTAAGCCAGAGGACCAGCTTGGTGCCAGTGAACAATGGCTAATTTACATTGACAAAAGTCACAACTGGAGAGAATCCTCCCCCTCCGTGTGTGTGTGTGTGTGTGTGTGTATGCTCATACACACACACAAATTTACATGTATATGTGACTCTGACATTATTTTTCTTAAAATTTGGACAGCTGCTCCTATGGGCAGGCAAATAGCAAATGCATGTTAAAATCAAACCTCAGAAAAACGATGACACAGCCGACAAGGCGTGTGTGAGCTCACAGCGGTGATTTTATGCCACAGTCATGTAGAGTGTCATGTTCAGAAGCCAGACCTAAGTGTATCCACATTTCCAGACGCTTCACACGGAGCGCTGGGACACCCACAGGCTCTGCCACCAGGACATGCATCAGAACCTCTCACAGGCTGGACAAAGCCCAGCTCCTTTGCCCCGTACACCAGAGCATTCACCACTCCCCACCCCACTCACATGCCCCGAGGTGGCACTGTCACCAGTGAGTCCTTTCAACATCTCCGAGGCTTAATGCACCGCCCCACCCCCACCTGCACCTGTGGCAGCACCCCCGGGCCCCAGCACAAAGCCTTGCTGGGAAACCCGATGAGAAGGGGCTAACTACCGTGTCTGGAGCAAAACACCTCCGGCTGCCCAAACTTGGTCTGGGGCCATCTCCCACCCTCGCTGGGACCTCTAGGGGGAAGGCCCAATCTGATACCCTCCTCCAGGCCCCCCCGAGGTCCAGCCCAGCCCACAGCAGGAAATGTGAGTGTCCCATGGATCAGACCAAGGAGGGAGCAGGTGCAGGCTACACAGCCACAGACCTTGGGAACCCAACCCCAGAGCACATGCCTGACCAGGATGGAAAATCCCACCCAAGGGTCACTGCACACGCCATGGAAACACTGGAAACATTCTAACCGCCCTGGGTGGCCATGTGCAAAGCAGTGACAGGTCCACGTCGGCCTCTGGCCATCCCCACATGGTGTGGGGCTCTGGCCAGTCACCGACCCCAGGAATCTAGACGCCACTGGAGGCTGGTTCCCACCTCTCTCCCTTCACGGTAAGGGATTTGCATCCCCCTCCGCGATGAGGGTTCCCAGACGCGGCTGCTGATCGTTTGGGAACGCCGCTGCCCCTCGGCCCCCCTCCCCACCCATCCAGGGGCCTGAGTTCTCAATCTGGGTTAATCAATAACCAGAGCCTTCAGGCCTCAGTGAAGCGGCAATGCCGGGGCGCGTGAATGGAGGGTGGGGGCAGGCAGGGGTGGTGACCATTCCAACTCGCCTCGCGAGGCCCCAGGCAGTGCTGAACAGTCGGGGGTCGGACCTCGGCGCCCAGGCCCTTGGTGTCATGGGACAGAGGAGCGAGGGAGACGGGACTCTCAGCAAACAGAACCTCGTTCCAAAAAAGGGCGAGGGCCCAAGGCAGGTGCAGCGGGCAGGCTAAGCGGTCCTCCCCGTGCCCTCTCCAACTCCGGAGGGCCGTCAGGACCCCACCGCCTAGTCTGAGCGGCCGGGGATAGGCCCCAGCCCCTAAGACTTGCGGACGCAGGCAGTCGGGGTGAAGGGGCGGCAGCCGGTTCGGAGCCCCACTCCCCGGCGCCAGTGCGCGAGCTCCCCCGGGCTCACCTGGCCGCGGCCCGACAGCGAGAAGGTGGCGTGGCTGGCGAAGCGCGCGCTGCCCAGGCGAGGCGCGCGGTCAGGAACCCCGGGCGCGGGCGGGGGGCTGGGCGTGCCGGGGGTGCCCGGGGTGCCGACCGCCGGGGACATCCCGCTGGCCAAGCCCAGCGCCTCCACCTGGCGCGTCAGGCGCTCGAGCTGTGCCTGCAGCCGCTGGTTGTCCCGCTGCAGCTCGGCCACCGTGAGCGCCAGCGGGCCAGCCAGGCGCAGCGCCTCCGCCACCCGCCGCTCCACGCCGCGCTGCAGCCCCTGCATGTCCTCGTGCAGCGCGCGCACCGCGCCCTCCAGCGCCGCCTCGTAGCGGCCCAGCGTCTCGCGCACGGTGCGCGCCTCCTGCGCGTCGGAGCCTGGCTCCATGGCCCAGCGGGGTGCGCGGGGCGAGAGAGGGCCGGGCGGGGAGAGGATCCGAGCTCCGCAGCTCCGGGCCGCGACTGGCGGTGCGCGGCTGGCTTCGCCCGAGGAGCGGCCGGGGAGGCGGGCGCGGGGCGGGGCCTCGGGGGCGGGGCCAGAGCCGACTCGAGGACGCCTCCCCCCCGCCCTGGAGCGCCGCGGGACTGTGCGGACGGAGAGCTCGCCCAGCCTCTCCTCTCCCGGGCTCCGGACTGAGCCCTGCAGGAGGGGCGGCGGGCCCACCCTAAGAAGGCCCTGGCACCCCGTGGACCGCGGAGAGCACACCCGGGCTGACGTGTTCTCTCGGGGCTCTCACCCGCAAGGCCCAGTTTCTGCGGGGGGCCGAGACTCCGGCCCTGCTTGGGGGCACCTAGAGCAGCAGCTCCCAGTGCTGCCGCCCTCCCTTCCCCGCGGGGCCCTTCCTGCGCAGCGGGCACGCGCTCACCTGTAGGACCTCCGCCTACAAAATTGCACCTGTTCTAAGACCTCAGGGAGGAGACAGGTGGTGAGGTCTCCTCCCTGACTCTGCAACTATGCGCTCTCCCCTCCCAGCCCTACTCTGTGTAGCAAGATCTTCGTGCCCTTCGCACCCGTGGTCGGTGGAGGCTCCGGGCTCACCAAGGGCCCTCTGTTAGGAGGTCCTGGAGAGGCTAAGGGCAGACAGGGAAAGAAGGGTGCGCTAGGGCTGAATCTCCAAACCCTGGAATGGGCGGCTTCGAGACTAATCGCCCCCTCCTCCAAGGAGAGTCTCAGTCACTGGCCTCTACCCGCAGGCCAGGGGTCCTACCTGATTCCTTCTCAATGCTCTTCATGCCTGAACCCAGATAGTTCCCCCTTCCAAACACACACCCCAAACGCCACCAGAAAAGAGAAGAAGGAAAACAGGTGTTGCTTTAGGAAGATGCAATGATGGGCAAAGCTCGCTCTCTGTTTTCACTGTACCATAAAGCTGATTTCAAATCAAAATGGGAACGTATACCCCTTTGTACAAAAAGCCTTTTCTTTTCGTTTTTTTTTGTGTGTGTGTGTGTGTGTGTGTGTGTGTGTGTGTGTGTGTGTGTGACAGAGTTTATCTCTTTTTAAACACTCTCTAGAAAAATATCGCGATCTCGGCTCACCGCAACCTCCCTCTCCTGGGTTCAAGTGATTCTCCTGCCTCAGCCTCCTGAGTAGCTGGACTACAGGGGCACGCCACCACACCCAGCTAATTTTTGTATTTTTAGTAGAGACGGGATTTCACCATGTTGACCAGGATGGTCTCGATCTCTTGACCACGTGAACCACCGGCCTCGGCCTCCCAAAGTGCTGGGATTATAGGTGTGAGCCACCAATCCCAGCCTACAAAAAACCTTTTCTAACTGTCCTTTTTTTCCCCAAGACTGGCCTGCCTGAAAGAGGCCCAGAGACTGGGCAGGCACAGCCAGCTGACCTGCAAGAAGTCTGAAAGGCTTGTTCATATCGTGTTTGGCTCCCAAGGGCGTTTGGAGCTTCCAGACCCTTCTGGGTTGGCCATCCTTGCCCCAAAGGAACGGGAGCAGCCTGACAGATGCTAAATGCTGGTTGTCTCCCCCAGCCCCCGCCCCAAGGGAACGGGAAAGAGCCGAGTTACCTAATCCAAGGGGCCTTCTAGCGATTATTTCATGAAAGAGTCAAATGCCAAAAGGCGTGCATGTTGCATGTATGTGTGAGCATGTGTGTGCGTTCCAAGTAGCCGTCTGGACAGGGTGAGCCAAACTGCTCCCCGAATTCTTTCTCCAGGTGGAATCTCTAGTAGCAGCCTCCAGAGACGCTGCTGATGCTGTTCTTGCCACAGACAGCACTCAGAGCCCCTGCAGGTCTCAGCACAAGAACCTGGAGTTCAGAAACCCTGGTCTCAGCCACAGAAGCCAGTCTTCCCTCATAAGTTCCAAGGAAGGACCGTTCTTGAGAGGAACTGGCTGCGCTGGTCTCCAGCCTTCTCTCCATCCTCCAGGAGAAGGCAGGCTGGCTGGGCCATGGGTGGGAAGCCTGGCAGGGAGGAGGAGGTGACAGATGGCAGAGCCTGGCTGCCTGGGATGCATCCACACTCCCCAACCTCAGGTTCGTTATCTGGTCCCTCCTGAGCCACATGGGAATGCCTAAGAGGAGCTTCTTGGGGATAGGGCATGGCTGCTTCTGGGCCCGGAGGAGGGACTCTGTCAAGGACAGAGCTGGGGGCTCACTGCGGGTTCTGGGAAGGCAGATGGTACAAGACTATCCCTCTGGCTCCTTTTTCTCAGCAGTCAGACCCCCGAGTCAGCTGGAGGTGCACCTAGGGGAGGAGAGAGTAGCCAGGAGCATGAGGAGGAGGGTGATTGTGGGGTGGGAAGGCGGGGGATGGAGGGTCAGCACTACCCTCTGACCTGGCTCCGTGACAGATGGAGCCACACCGCAGCTCTGCTCCCAGGCCAGGGACTCCTGTGAGCCCTCCCTGCAGGCCCCTCCCCCACTCTCAGCTCCACACCCGCCCAGTACCAGGCTGCGAGGGAGGTGAGGGCCCCTGAACCTGGCTGAACTCTCTGCACATTCACCAGCCCTGATGTCAGCGAGCAAGTGGAGGCCAACCTCCCACCAAGGCCGGGGAGCCCTGGCGCCTGCCCTTCCCGCCCACCTCCGGCTCTGCCTCTGCTGCTGCCCACCGGGCTCTGCTCTGCTCTGGTCTAGGCTGGACGCAGAAGACGGGACACGCTTTCCCAGCCCCCTGCCAACGTCTCACAAAATCAAATCCTCACCGGGCCAAAATCAAAGTTAGGGAAGTTAGTATCTTCAGGCCTGGGGTGGGGAAACCGAGGCCCTAAGAGGGTCAGGGACTGGCCCAAGGTCACACAGCAAAGCATGCTCTGCTGCAGACCTGGGGTGCGGCACCCCGTTTCCTGCACACCAGTCCCAGCTCCCCTCCTGGGACAGCAGTCAGGTTCCACCAGGTCAGGGCAGCGCCTGACTGGCTGGAGACCTCACTCCCCGGAAATTGCTCCTCAGAGGCCTCCAGTACCCCCATGGCCCTCGAGACCCCCAGGACCACTCCCTCGTCCTCCTCACTCACGTGATTCTCCTCTTTCCCTCCCCAGCAACCTTCCTGAGTGACTATGCTTTTGCTCATCCCTTCACTGAGGTGGTTCCAGAACTCTGAGCTGGGCCTCCCCCGTCCCACCTGCACACCCTCCCTGGGTGGCCTCACCTACACACCTGTGGGGTGCTTGCCCTCAGTGCTGAGGGCTCCCATTTCTCTGCCTGCCCCCAGCCTCTCCCCCGAAGGCCCTGCGCATTTTCTAGACTCCTCAGGTCCTGGCAGAACACAAGTAGAGCTTCCGGTGTGGGGAAAGGACAGGAGTGGGGCCATGGAATCCCGCACAGGAGGTGGGAGTGGGCTCTGTCCCCCCACCTGGTTCTACCCCTTCCGCCTCTGCACCCCGGGTCCACAGGCACGGTGCACAGGCACACAAGCGTGCTCACGCACTGGACCCCCAACCTGGAGAGCAGGAGCTGTCTCAGCCTTTGGCTGTCCCCACGCCTGAGTCACAACTGGCTTTAGTCAAGGCTCAATAAACATAGTGGCTGGGTCCTCTGGGAAAATGGGACTTACTGGAAAGTCCGTGGAATCGATAGGAGCTGGATGTGTGGACAATGGAGAATGAGGGAAGGGAAGAGGGCAAGGATGGCTCCCAAATTCTGACTTGGGGATATGGGGGTACCACTCATTAGAATGGGTCACAGAGACCGGGAGAGGTGGCTCACACCTGCAATCCCAGGCGTGAAGCCTTCCTTTGGGAGGCCAAGGTGGCCAAATCACCTGAGGTCAGGAGTTCGAGACCAGCCTGGCCAACATAGCAAAACCCCATCTCTACTAAAAATACGAAAATTAGCTGGGCGCGGTGGCACACACCTGTAGTCCAAGCTACTCGGGAGGCTGAGGCAGGAGAATCACTTGAACCCGGGAGGTGGAAGTTGCAGTGAGCAGAGATCATGCCACTGCACTCCAGCCTGGGTGACAGAGTGAGACTCCATCTCAAAATAAAATAAAATAAAGAAAGAAAATCAAATGGGTCACAGAGAAGGTGCTTTGGAGGGACAGGCTCCCTGGCCTGTCAACAAACTCGCATCAGCCTTCTCTCTGGGTCAAAGGCAGTTGCACATCTCAGTGGGATCCCTCCAAGCCCCTCCACCAGCAAGGACTCAGGCTGGAGGGTCAGGCCCTTCTTGGCCATGCCACACCCCCATGGAGGTCTTGCTGGCTGGGACAGCTAGCTAGCCTGGCCATCAGGGTCACCATCAGGAAGGTGGCATCCAGCCACACCCTGACTCCTCATGGTCTGCAGCTGTAGGGGCCCACAGGGAGAGGGCCTCAGAGGAGAAGTGCGTGCTGGGACCAAACCCCACCGCCCCTGGCAAACACGCCATTCCCCCTCCTCCTCCCAAATCCTGAAATCCAGGCTCTGCCCTGGAAACTGTTGCCTTGTTATGAGATCCAGAGGGGTGGGAATGCAGGGCTTAGGTTTATCTTTTCCTGCCAGGTTGCTGGATTCAGGAGCCAAGAAGAGTGATAAAGAGGGAGGTAGAAAACTTGGCGAAGATTGTGCAGGATGGGGCCCCATGGTGCGCACGTCTTGGAGGCTCCAAGTCTTATCTCCAGCTGGGTCGCAGGGCAGTGCCCAGGAGAGGGACGCATGGGTCTCTGCCCTAGTCCCACAGCTCTGCCTGCCTGAAGCAGAGCCACAGGGATGATCCTGGGACCCTCCTGATGCCTGGATAACTTCACCTCCGCTCCACCAAACCCTCTTTTGAACTCTGTCCCTCCTTCCCAACAGACATTCTGCCAGATACACGTGTACCTTTCAATGTTCATCTCTTCCCCGTGTATCTGAGGATGTGTCCGGGCATCCATGCTGCTTTCGTCTGAATGGGTGTGTGTGTGTGTAGAGGAAAGATTTGGGGGTTCAGGCGTCTGTGCTCCTTACTGGTGCAGATAGGTGGTGTGTGGAGTATGCGCGCATTTGTAAGTGCCCGTGTTTACAGGAGGGTTTGTGATGCACCTGCTCGCAGGTGGGGAGCGTGTCTGTGCAGCGGACACCACCCACATGCTTGTACGTGTATCACATGTGTACACACACGCTTCCATATATTAAATGTGTGTGTGGATGAAGCTGAGTGAGCATAAGTGTGAACATGTATATCACATGCCCCAGTGCTGGCTCACTCTAATCAGAAGTAGGTCTCTAGAAGATGCAGATCCTGGCGCTGTGGGGGCTGCTAAAATTCTAAGCATATGGCCGGGCGCGGTGGCTCATGCCTGTAATCCCAGCACTTTGGGAGGCCAAGGCAGGTGGATCAGCTGAGGTCAGAAGCTCAAGACCAGCTTGTACAACATGGTGAAACCCTGGCTCTACTAAAACATATACCATCAGGAGAGTTCGACACCAGATGTGGTGGCATGCGCCGATAATCCCAGCTACTCAGGAGACTGGGGCATGAGCATCGTTTGAACCGGGGAGGTGGAGGTTGCAGTGAGCCGAGATAGCATCCCTGCACTCCAGCCTGGCTGACACAGCCAGACTCCATCGCAAAAAAAAAACAGAAAAAGAAAAGAAACCAGGGTGGCTGTGAGGTGAGGAAAGGGAGCGAGCTGAGCTTCTCACCCTCCTGCACCGGCCTTGGGCCTCTTGACCCCAGTGAGGAAGAATTTCCCGCAGGCCTCTGTGGAGACCCAGGCTACCCCGAGAACAAACACCACCTATTCCTCCCCGCAGAGGCCGCTGGGGCTGCGCAGGGTGTGGGGTGGAGACAGCTGCTTCCAGCCCCGATAAGGCTGTTTGGCTCAGATTTCCCATTTCCCGGCCCTCCCCCTTGGGTCCCAGCCCCTGAGCCCTGGCCGAATGGCCTGGAGAGGGCGCTCCCCTGACTCACCAGCTCCCCACACCCACCCTGAAAACCGCAGAGCCAGGAGGGGAGACTGAGTCCAGGAAGAAAGGCACATGTTTAAGGCCTCAGGCCAGCAGGGACAGTTTGTCCTGCGCCGTTGGGAACGGAGGAAGGGGTGTCCGGGGCAGGCCAGGCCCAGCCTGGGGGGGGGCCCGCGGAGCTCATATCGGACTCTTGGACCTCCGGAAATCCACCCAGAGCTGGAGGAAGGAGGACCGGCCTCTCCTCTACAACAACAGTGCCTCGTTCCCTGTGGATGGAGCTCGGCTGCTCCAGCCCAGAGGACCCCGAGACTCCAGGGACAAGCAGCCATTGCTGGGGACAGAACTGGGCCCCCAACCGCGGGCCCTGTCCCCTTCCTCCCTCACCCCTCCACAGCCTCCCACCCAGCCTGCAGGGCCTGCCTTCCCTCCCCATTCCCAGAGAAGGGCCGGGAGGGGTTATTAATAGGCCCCGGCTCAGCAGACTTCAGGACAAGGGGAGTCTGAGCTCCAGGGCTCTGCTCCCCGGGCCTTCCCCAGGGGCCTCACGGGCCAGGCAGTGTCCACTTTCAGCCCAGCAAAAGGCTGCATCCGTCAGAGTGGGCATGGGGGTGGGGAGGCCAGGCCAAGGCAGGGGGCTGAGCTGAGCGCTGGGCCGGAGCCCACTGGAGCCACGGCAGCCATAGACCAGCTGGGCTTCCTCAAAAGCATTTTGGAGACTAACTGAGGCTGGGCTGGGGCTGGCAGGGGAGGTCTCGGAGGCTCCAGCCCCTGCTTGGCAAGGCCTGGAGTGCCATCAAGCTGCCACTCCCCCCAGCTCCCAGCTGCATCTTGCTTTGACAACCTGTCCCAGCTAGGACCCCTATCTCTGACTCATGGGTCCCCTCGCCAACAGGGGAGTGCCTGAGGGGGCCATTCAAGGCCCCTCCTAACCAGTCCCCCACTGATCTCCCCTCCGTTTCTCAGCTGCTGCCCCAACAAACCACAAACACAAAATTCTTTCGCACTTCTGTGATTGTGCCTGGGTTTCTACTTCTCAAACGTACGCATTCCTGCTCATTCTCCAGATCAGGGTCCAGCTCAACCGCCCCCTCCTCCGGGAAGCCTCCCCTGATAAAGCCTGTCCTTACCTCCTTACCTCCACTAACCCCACGTGGTGTCCACTAGGACACAACCCTCGTCACGCTCCGTCTGCCTCCTCCAAAGCAGGGCTTGTGCTTCTCAACCAGTGGTCTCTGTTTGGGGTGTGTCTGTGTGGCCACCTGCCCCCCATCGGGCAAGGGGCTCCCTAAAGGGCAGGACCCTGTCTCCTTGTCCGTCTGTCCCCATCACTCATCCCCACTCCATCAGCCAATGCTTTCGGAATGAGTGAATGAGTGAACTATCGAATAAACAGTGGGTGATGGGCCGAGCACAGCAGCTCACACCTATAATCTCAGCACTTTGGGAGGCTGAGGCGGGCAGATCCCCTGAGGTCAGGAGTTCCAGACCAGCCTAAACCCTGTCTCTACGAAAAATAGAAAATTAGCCAGCTGTGGTGGCGGGTGCCTGTAATCCCAGCTACTTGGGAGGCTGAGAACCTGGGTGGTGGAGGTTGTGGTGAGCTGAGATCTCGCCATTGCACTCTGGCCTGGGCGACAAGCGAAACTCCATCTCAAAAAAAAATAATAATAATAACAATGGATGATGAAGAGGAGGAGGAAGGGAAGGAAAGCAGGAAAGATCCCCCCCCACCCACGTGTCTCCTGAGACCAGGTAACCAGTTGGCGCCCCAGTGGGCGGGAAGACGGCAGGGGCAGCCCGGGCCAGGTCTCGGTGACACGGCTCAGCCCTGGGCAACAGCCAGATCGGTCACTCTCATTCCTTCCAGATCAAAGTTCCCCCGGGGAACAGCCTGGAACCTGACACTGGCACCGGGAGGGTGGAGCCAACTGGCCCAGGCAGGAGGGCACCGTGAGGCCGGGCGCCTGTCCTCAGACCCAGGGACAGCGGACCAGAAGCCAGCAGGACCTGGATACAACACACACGCTTCCTCCAGCCCCGCCCCGCCCGATACAGGTCTGCATGGGTGTGGGAGGAACCCCTGGCTCCAGGCCTTTTTCACTCGGACTCCCTGGAGCTCTAACCCCATGGCCGAGGACTCATTCCTTGCACTGCCACCTCCTCTATATTTCTTTTTTTTTTTTTGGAGACAGAGTCTCACTCTGTTGCCTGAGCTGGAGTGTGGTGGCATAATCTCGGCTCACTGCAACCTCCACCTCCCGGGTTCAAGCAATTCTCCTGCCTCAGCCTCCCAAATAGCTGGGACTACAGGCACCCATCATCATGCCCGGATAATTTTTTTTTTTTTTTTTTTTTTTTTTTTTTTTTTAAGAGACAGCATTTCGCCATGTTGGCCAGGCTGGTGTTGAACTTCTGATGTCAAGTGATCCACCCATCTCAGCCTCCCATAGTGCTGGGATTACAGTCATGAGCCACCGCACCCGGCCTGTATTTCTGTATTATTCCTCTGTGCTCTTTGTTCTCTCTTGGGTCCTGAATCCCTTGTTCTCTGTCCATCTCGCTGTGTCTCTAGATATGAAGAACAGCAGTGAAGTGCCATGGTGGCCTTCTCCTCTAAGGAGGCAGCTGTCTTCACATCTCCTTCCTCTCCAGGCCCCGGTCCCTACAGCCTGCGGGGAACAGATTCGTCCTGCTGGTGGGCTGGGATGGGAGAGTGGGAGAGAGCCCGTCGCCCCTGCTGCAGCCAGGCCTCCTTGGCAGCCTCGGACTCCTGTGTCTGAGCCTGTGAGTAGGCAGGGGGGACGTGGGCAGAGCATGTCTAGGTCAGAGGGTTGGTGTCCCCAAGCCAGTCCCTGAGCTTGCCACTCTCCTGTCCTTCCCCCTTTCACTCTTGGCTGGGGAAAAGCATGCCACTGTCAGAGGCAGCATGGACTTCATGCCCCCACCCTTGCATACAAGCGAAGGCACGAGGGCCAGTGTGGCACCGGCAGCACAGACAGCCGCAGGACTCCACATCCCAGTCATGGCTCAGCACTCTTTTAGCCTCAGTTTCCTTATCTGTAAAATGGGGATCATAATAATAGTATCTGCATCCTAGGATTGTTATGAGGATTCAATAAGTTCACGTTTGTAAGTCCCTTACAAAGGCCCTTATATCTGGTACATAGTGATCATACACGCACACACACACTCTGAAGAAAATTAATGAATATGCATATATGTTTAAAATGGACTGTTAATAAAAACTAGAGGTGGCTTTCAACTTTATCCTGTTGCCCCAGGCTGAGCCGGACCTTGGTCACAACAGGTCCAAACAGGCTTGATGTGAGTGGTTGTTACACGAATTGAACAGGAGCTTAGAGCTCTGGGGTGCGTGTGTTTCTGCCCATCTGCTTGCCAAACAAAACCGAGTTCACAGCAGCTGTAAACACGTGTAGAGAAGTCACAAGCCTTCAGATTGACATAGTTGAAACCGTTTTCTTCTGCTTCAAACATACAGACATGAGCTCTTTTAAAAGGTAACAATGACACAAACATGAGCCATAACAAAAGGTAGACAGTTTCGAAGACCAAAACTGGAGACTTCTCCTTAGGAGAAAGGGGACTGGAGCCAGGAGGGGAGCCAGGAGCTGACACTGGCGGTCTCTGCGGAGGGGAGATAGCGGGGCTGAGGTTGGGCCACGGTGCCGATGCCAATGCCGAGCGGGACTGGGAGCAGAGCGCGGCTGCCACTGGGACCCGCCCTGCCAGTGAGTGAGCGTAAGCCAGAGTGGTTACACCGCCTCTCCAAGGTCATGGCAAAGGTCAAGCCACATGCCTGTGGCTCAGCAGAGCCACCACGCTCACAGGGACTTTCCCAGAAATGCATCACTCACATGAAGTGGAGACCCACAGTAGATACTTCTTAGAAAACCGTTGTCTGGAGCCCAGCCCAATCTGAACAAGCTGAGGCCACTAACAGACAGACTTGGTTTCTACAGACTCTCCAGATAACCCACAACCAGGAAGCGCAGAGCACTGAGGAAGACCAACATCATGTAAGCAAACAAACTCTGCAAACGGGGGAACTGATCACTGAGAAAATCATTTTAGACCTAATCAAAAAGCACTTTAAAGAACGTATCTTTAAAGTCCTCACCTGTAATCCCAGCACTTTGAGAGGCCAAGGAAGGTGGATCACTGAAGGTCAGGAGTTCAAGACTAGCCTGGCCAAAAACCCCATCTCTACAAAAATACAAAATTTAGCTAGGTTTAGCAGCACATACCTGCAATCCCAACTACTTGAGAGGCTGAGGCAAGAGAATCAGTTGAACCTGGGAGGTGGAGGTTGCAGTGAGCAGAGATCACACCACTGCTTTCCAGCCTGTGTGACAGAGCAAGAATCCGTCTCAAAAAAATAATAAAAAATCATATGAGTGGTCTTGATGTGAGAAAAAGAGAGAGGGTGCAGGCAGTCTACAAAATACTGCTAAGATAAATTAAAGAAGACCTAAAGAAATGGAGAGATATACAATATTCATGGATCTTAAGAATCAACATTGCCAATTCTCAAATTTATCTAGAGAGTATCACTATCCCAGTCAAAATTTCTGCAGGCATTCATTCTTAAAAACAGACTAGTTAATTCTAAAATTTACCTGAAAAAAAATTTAATAAGAAATATGGGCCAGGCCTGGTGGATTACACCTGTAATCCCAGCAATTTGGGAGGCCGAAACAGGTGGCTCACTTGAGATCTGGAGGTCAGGAGTTCAAGACCAGTCTAACCAACATGGTGAAATCCCATCTATACTAAAAGTACAAAAAATTGGCTGGGCATGATGGCTCAATCCTATAATCCCAGCACTTTGGGAGGCAGAGGCTAGTAGATCACCTGAGGTTGGGAGTTCAAGACTCGCCTGACCAACATGGAGAAACCCCATCTCTACTAAAAATACAAAAGAAAATTAGTCAGGCGTGGTGGCACACACCTGTAATCCCAGCTACTCAGGAGGCTGAGGTAGGAGAATCACTCGAACCCGGGAGGTGGAGGTTGCAGTGAGCCGAGATTGCACCACTGCCCTCCAGCCTGGGCAATAAGAGCAAAACTCCATCTCCAAGAAATAATAATAATAATACAAAAAATTAGCCAGGTGTAGTGGCAGGTACCTGTAATCCCTGTGACTTGGGATGCTGAGGCAGAAGAATCACTTGAACCCAGGAGGCAGACGTTGCAGTGAGCTGAGATCACACCACTGCACTCCAGTCTGGGTGATGGAATGAGACTCTCTCTAAAAACATAAATAAATAAAAATGTAGAAAGAAATATGTTGGATGACAAAACTATTCAATTTTGAGATGTATTATAAAGCAATTATAATTAAGATAGTGTTCTCTCACTCTAAGGATAAACAGGGATATCAATGGAACAGAATAGAGTCCAGAATTAGGCTCACAGTCAACTGATTTTATCTGATGGTAACTCAGTGGGGAAAAGGATAGTCTTTCATATAAATAGTACCAGAATAATTAGATTACCTATATGCCAAAATAAAATTTTAAAAACCTGACCTTTATCTCACATCATACCTTAAAATGAATTTGAAATAAATCGTAGACCTAAATATAAGAGCTAAAACCATAATACTGCTAGAAGAAAACATAGAACAGAATCTTCATGACCTTGAGTTGGGCAAAGATTTCTTAAATGGGAAACAAAAGCAAAGTGATAAATAGAGTTTTCCCAGCATTTTAAAGTTTTGATCTTTAAAGCTGCTATTAAGAAAATGAAAAGCTGACCAGGCGTGGTGGCTCACATCTGTAATCCCAGCACTTTGGGAGGCCAAGACAGTCAGATCATGAGGTCAGGAGTTCAAGACCAGCCTGGCCAACATGGCGAAACCATGTATCTACTAAAAATACAAAAATTAGCTGGGCACGGTGACACATGGCTATAATTTCAGCTACTCAGGAGGCTGAGGCAAGAGAATTGCATGAACCAGGAAGGAGATGGAGGTTGCAGTGAGCCAAGATCATGCCACTGCACTCTAGCCTGGATGACAGAGTGAGACCCCACCTCAGTAAAAAAGAAAATGATAAGCCAAACCACAGACTGAGAGAACACATATGGAAAATTTGTTTATTCATTTAATGGGGTTGCTAAAAATAAATAAATTTTTAAAATAATAAAAATTTAATAAAGAACTTGTATCCAGCATGCACAAGGAACTCTTAAAATTCAGTAATAGGCCAGGCACAGCGGCTCATGCCTGTAATCCCAGCACTTTGGGAGGCCAAGGCTGGTGGATCACCTGGGGTCAGGAGTTCGACACCAGCCTGACCAACATGGTGAAACCCCGTCTCTACTGAAAATACAAAAATTGGCTAGGTGTGGTGGCACGCACCTGTAATCCCAGCTACTCAGGAGGCTGAGGCAGGAGAATTGTTTGAACCTGGAGGTGGAGGTTGCTGTGAGCTGAGATCACACTACTGCACTCCAGCCTGGGCAACGAGAGTGAGACTCTGTCTAAAAACAACGAAAATAACAACAACAATAACAAAACACCTCGGTAATAAAATAAAATTACCTGATTTTTTAATGGGCAAAAGACACCAACAGACCCTTCAGCAAAGAAGATATATGAATCGCAATAAGTGAGTAAAACGATGTCCAATATCATTAGACATTAGGGAATGAAAATTAAAAGTATAATGAGATACCACTACACACACACACACACACACACACACACCTAAAACCTTAAAAACTGACAATACTTAAGTGTTGCCAAGAATATAGGGCAACTGGAATATTCATCCAATGCTGGTGGGAAAGCAGAAGGCACGGTTATTTTGGAAAATAATTTGGTAGTTTCTTGTTGAGTTAACCATATACTTACCATATGATGTGGCAATCTCACCCAGATATTTATCCAGGAAGAATGAAAACATTCATCCACACAAAGACTTGTACACAAATGCTTATAATGCCTATACTCGTTATAGTAAACAATTGGAAGCAATCTAATCTACATCAATGGGTGAATCAATAAAGTGTGGTACATAGATACAATGAACACTCCTCAGCAACAAAATGAAAAAGCTGATACATGCAATGACACAGATGCTTCTCAAAGGCTTTATGCTAAGTGAAAGCAGCCAGATATGAACAAGTACATCTTGTATGATTCCTTTTACAATACATAAGTCCTCAAAACATGATTTCTTTTTTTTCTTTTCTTCTCTTTTTTTTTCTTTTCTTTTTTTTTTGAGACGGAGTTTTGCTCTGGAGTGCAGTGGCACCATCTTGGCTCCCTTCAACCTCCACCTCCTGGGTTCAACCAATTCTCCTGCCTCAGGCTCTCGAGTAGCTATAACTACAGGCATGCACCACCATGTCTGGCTAATTTTGTATCTTTAGTAGACATAAGGTTTCTGTTGGTCAGACTGGTCTCGAACTCCTGACCTGGTGATCCGCCTGCCTTGACCTGCCAAAGTGCTGTGATTACAGGCATGAGTCACTGCACCTGGCCAAAACATGGTTTCTTAGGTAAAGTCCAACATACAGGAATCAAAATCAGATGAGTGCTTGTCAAGGACCAGAGGTAAGGGGTGGAGCAAAGGGGTGCTCGAAAACTGCTTCGTTGTTGGAAATGTTCTGTCTTTTTTTTAAACAGGGAACTGATTGCATTCATTTGTAGCCTGTCACCCCATAATTCTTTAGGATGTTCAAAGTTGGATTGACCATATGCCCGTCGCTGTTCCTCTTGACACTCAGTGAGATGCAGCCATCTGAATAAGTGGCAGTGTGATATTCGCTCCAGGTATTACGTCAGGAGCCTTAAATCCAAAATACATTGGATCGAGTCTTTAAACCCAATAGTTTGCCACTGATGGCAGATTAAGGAACATCTGAGGCGAGACTTACATTATAACGGGGTGGTGCAGGGCTCCCCCATACCCAAAAACCTTTCCGAGTGTTTTCCAGGCAAATGCCTCTTTCTCCTCAAATCCAACGATCTTGGTTACAACTGACGGTAGTGCAATAGATGGGTCTGTGTGTTGATCTGGGAACCTCTTGATGGTATGATATGTTGTCATTTGCACTCTACCAGTAACTAGTCTAACCTGGTCCAGTAGCTCTTCTTCCGGGGACTCAAATTCTCCTATTTTCAAAGCAAAGACAAGTGATCTGTCCCGCAGTCTCAAATTAAACCAGCCTCGCGTTGTCGCTGAGTAACAGGCTGGCACCACCTGTGTGTGGGTTGTTGGAGAGACACCATCAGGAATCTTGAAGCATTTTTGAGCCTGGAGACTATCTGCATGAATTTTGTCCCTCGACCTTGCTACTATGTCGGTCAGGAGGTCACAACAGTGCCGAGGTACAGACGATTTCTCGAAGGATGTGGATTCCAGGTCTTCCCTTTGAGGATTTCACCATACAGTGTTTTGGTTTTGTTCTTTCCACTACTGGAACCACAAGATACAACTCCCCGGAAATTCCTACAGATAAGATATACTCAGCCTGGCGAGGTGGCTCTCGCCTGTAATCCCAGTACTTTGGGAGGCCAGGGCAGGCAGATCACCTGAGGTCGGGAGTTCAAGACCAGCCTGACCAACATGGAGAAACCCCGTCTCTACAAACAATGCAGAATTAGCCAGGCGTGATGGCACATGTCTGTAATCCCAGCTACTCGGAGGCTGAGGCAGGAGAATCACTTGAACCTAGGGGACAGAGGTTGTGGTGAGCCGAAATCACACCATTGCACTCCAGCCTGGGCAACACGAATGAAACTCCATCTCAAAAAAAAAACAAAAAGAGATTCTCACATAACGCATCAAACAAAAGCAGAGAAACACCTAACTTGCTGTGATGGGATTGAAGTGTGATCAGTGGGTTGGGTCAAGCATCGATCTGGCTGCTGTAAGCCTTCTGCTTCCCCAGTGCCAGGATGTGGTTCATCTAGGTAGGTTGGGTACTGCCCACATTTCCTCTTAGCTCAAAGGACTTCTGCCCAGGAAATGGCACCTTGGAGGGAAGCTCAGAGATGTCCACGGGGTCCTCCATGGTGAACTATAGTGTTGGCTGCCGGAGCAATTCGTTCCTTCTTGGTTTTACTTGTGGTGTAAGTTGCTGGCAATATACACAAAAATTGGCGACTTTTACTTTATGTAAATTATACCTCGGCTAGGCACGGTGGCTCACAGCTGTAATCCCAGCACTTTGGGAGGCTGACGCCAGTCGATCACATGTCAGGAGTTCAAGACCAGCCTGGCCAATATGGTGAAACCCCGTCGCTACTAAAAATACAAAAATTAGCCAGGCGTGGCAGGTTAGGTGCCTGTGGTCCCAGCTACTCCGGAGGCTGAGGCAGGAGAATCGCTTGAACCCGGAAGAAGAGGTCGCAGTGAGCTGAGATCGCGCCACGGAACTCCACCTGGTGGCAGAGCAAGACTTCCTCTCAAAACCAACAACAAAAACCCCCGAAGAATAAAACTTGCCTAGGAGCGCCACCTGGAGGGAAGGTGCAGCCCAGCAGCAAGAAGCTGAAGCCTGAGCAGCCTGCCAGCCAAGAGCTGAGCCACACCAGGGGAACTGTAGGTGAGACCCCAGTAATGGGGTCGGCTGGAGGTCTGGGAAGGACTTTAAAAAGCGTCCCAATAGATAAAGAGTCAGCCATATACGGAGCCCAAGAAGCTTCTGTACCAGCTCGCACAATACGAAATCAGATCTTCCCGGCCCCTTTCTTCCTTTCCTTGTCATGTCAACGCTGGGAGTCCAAAACCAGCCATGTGAGTGAGTGAGGAGGAGGAGAATCCCAGGGCGCAGGAGCAGGAGGGGGTCGGGGGTACACTGAGAAGTTAGAGTCTCTCCCTCCTCACCACACCGTTCCTTACACTTACACACACACACACACACACACACACACACACACACCCTTTTGCATGCAGCTTTCCCAAAACAGACCGAGAAGGTGCAAGGGAGAAGTTTTCAACTTTATTTTATTTATTTACTTATTTGAGATGAAGTTTCACTCTTGTTGCCCAGGCTGGAGTGCAGTGACTCGATCTCGGCTCACCACAACCTCTGCGTCCCAGGTTCACACGATTCTCCTGCCTCAGCCTCCAGAGTAGCTGGGACTACAGGTGTGCACAAGCACGCCCAGCTAATTTTTTGTATTTTTAGTAGAGACGGGATTTCACCATGTTGGCCAGGCTGGTCTCAAACTCCCGACCTCAGGTGATCCGCCAGCCTCGGCCTCCCAAAGTGCTGGGATTACAGGTGTGAGCCACCGCCCCCCACCCAAAATTTTCAACTTTAAATGGACTTTTAAATTTTGGAAAAGGGCCGTGGGGTGTTTTTGGGTTTTCTGGTTTATACCTTTTTTTTTTTGCATTTTTACGTTGTGATACAATATACATAACACAAAATTTACCATTTTAACCAATTTACATGTATATGAATCATGTCAGTGGCCCCAGATATGCTCACACTGTCACTCAGCATCTGCCGAAGCTGTTCATCCTCCCAGATAGACCCACACACACTAAATAAACAGTAACTCCCAGCCCGCTTCCCCTGCCCCTGGCAATCACTACTCTACCCTCCAGCTCCATGAATGGAACCGCACTTATATTTTAATTGCAATCATTGAAATGAAACTTTCTTTTTTTGAGACAGCGTCTCACTCTGCCTCTCAGGCCAGAGTGCAGTGGTGCAAACATGGCTCACCGCAACCTCCGCCTCCCAGGTTCAAGAGATTCTCCTGCCTCAGCCTCCATAGTCGCTGGGACTACAGGCACCGGTCACCATGCCTGGCTAAATGTGTATTTTCAGTTGACACAGGGTTTCACTATGTTGGCCAGGCTGGTCTCAAACTCCTGACCCCAGGCAATCCACCCACCGTGGCCTCCCAAAGGGCTGGGATTGCAGGTATGAGCCACCACACCTGTCTGAAATGAAACTGCTTCAGCCTCCTGAGTAGCTGGGATTACAGGCACCCGCCACCACAGCCAGCTAGTTTTGTATTTTTAGTAGAGACAGGGTTTCTTTATGTTGGCCAGGCTGATCTCGAACTCCTGACCTCAGGTGATCTGCCCGTCTTAGTCTCCCAAAGTGCTCGGATTACAGGCATGAGCCACTGTGCCCGGCCATGAAATGAAACTTTTATAACTTGAAGTGACCCAAAAACTTTTTACCAAAGGACAGTGTCCCAAAAAGACATGGGGTTGCCCTATATTTAAATCAAAAGAATGGTGGTGGGCCGTCCCCACAGAACAAATGTGAATGGAGATTAAAATAAAGAGACTGTGAGTGCTATTTGTTCACCTCACAGCTACACAAAGAATAGATTTATTTTCCCCAGGTGACAGAAATGTGAAGGTATAGAGTCCAGGGCTGATACCGCTGGCTGAGCAGTCGGCGAGGCCCACCCTCCTTTTAGCTGCCTGCCACACTGCCCTTTGCGCAGTCCTTCTGTCCCTAGGACTTAGACCTAGAGTCTGAATTCCAGCAGGAAGAAAGGGGAAGGGCAAAGGCTTTTGGGAGAATTAGGAAAATCACTTCTGTGTTCTGTGGTTCAGAAGACTGACCTGGCTGACAAAGCCTGCTCTAAAGAATCGAGAAGTAAGAGGTGCCGGGCGCAGTGGCTCACGCCTGTAATTCCAGCACTTTGGGAGGCCAAGGTGGGCAGATCACCTGAGATTAGGAGTTTGAGACCAGCCTGGTCAACATGGTGAAACCCCGTGTCCACTAAAAATACAAAAATTAGCCAGGCATGCTGGCACATGCCTGTAGTCCCAAATATGTGGGAGGCTAAGACAGGAGAATTGCTTGAACCCAGGAGACGGAGGTTGCAGTGAGCTGAGATCGCGCCACTGCACACAGAGCAAGACTTCGTGTCAAAAAAAAAAAGAAAGAAAGAAATAGAAAAAAAGAAAATTTGGATTCTATTAGGGAGAATAGAGGGTAGGCAGCCAGAAACCTGACAAACGTCACTGCAGCAGGTAATATCTAAGATAAATAAGACTCTCAGCACAAGATAAAGGCTGGGGCCCAAAGGCAACTAGAATACTATTGCCAGGAGGTAAAAGGAGTGAATAAAGAACAAGATGCTACCAGGAAAGGCCTCGTAATTAATCCCTTCTGCTTCAGAAATATTAAGGAAAAAATGTGACAAAGCGACGGCCTCGTACTGGAATTGAACTTCCTCCCTTTATCTGAGTCTTCCTCCTAGTCCAGGTCTAAGACACACTCTTCCCGGGAGCCAGCAGGTCAGGAACGCACAGATGCCCTCCGTGTCTTTGAGCCAGCCAGATGCCCTCCGTGTCCCTGCGGAGACTTTGAGCAGCGTCCAACTCCTGCGTCCCTGCTCCCACTCTGAGCTGCAGGTGCTGTTTGCTGCCCTCTAGGGGCTTCTGGATGTATATGCATCAGTCAGTGTTATTTATTGTAAACAAAAGACACACTTTTGCTTGAGTTAAATAGAAAATAAATTTATGAAAAATCTATGGGCACAGAAAGTGGATGAGGAGGGTAGAGCTGTTGGAGAGCTAGCTCACAGGCTATGCAGCCAAGATCCATGTTCCAAATCATGTTGCAGAAATGTCTGGTGAAGGCACCACTGTCTACACCTCATCTGAGCGCCAGCTGCCACGGTTCATGTGCCTGACGTTGACCATCACATACTGTGTTTCCACAACTCTGAGGCAAGGTTGTAAAGCTGCGCTGCCGTCCCTGCTAGGCAAAAACAAATGACTTCTGGATTCTCTGGTGACTGGGATGAGGAACAAAGCATTTGACCAGGTGTGGTGGCTCATGCCTATAATCCCAGCACTTTGGAAGGTCGAGGCAGGTAGATCACCTGAGGTCAGGAGTTTGAGACCAGACTGGCCAACATGGTAAAACCTCCATCTCTACTAAAAATATAAAAATTAGCCAAGTGAGGAGGCACATGCCTATGATCCTAGCTACTTGAGAGGCCGCGACAGGGGAATCACTTGAACCTGGGAGGTGGAAGTTGCAGTGAGCCGAGATTGAGCCACTGTACTCCAGCCTGGGTGACAGAGATGAGACTCTGTCTTTAAAAAAAGAAGAAAAAGTTTTCCAGGAGCTATGTTGATTTTCCCCATAAAGAAACACCTAGAGGCGGGGCGTGGTGGCTCATGCCTGTAATCCCAGCAGGCAGATCACCTGAAGTCAGGAGTTCGCGATCAGCGTGAGCAATGTGGTGAAACCCCGTCTCTACTAAAAATACAAAAATTAGCTGGGGCGTGGTGGCGGGCGCCTATAATCCCAGCTACTCAGGAGGCTGAGGTAGAATTGCTTGAACCCAGGAGACAGAGGTGCAGTGAGCTGAGATCACACTACTGCACTCCAACCTGGGCAACAAGAGGGAAACTTCATCTAAAAAAAAAATCATCATGACTGAAGCTCAGTGTCAGAGAAGCTGATTCAGTTGGCTTGGGACTGGGTGAAAGGGAGGGACCAGGATATTGGTGTTTGGTTTTTTTTTCCCAATTGCTACAGGTGATTCCAATTGCAGAAATCACTAGCTAAAGCAGTGGTTCTCAACCTTGCCTGCACATTGAAAACACCTGGGCAGCTTCGAAACTTGAAGAAGCTACAATCTAGAGATTCTGATTTTGTCATTTAACTGATCTGCATAGGTATTTGAATTTTTTTTTTCTACAAATACACGTGTTTGGTGAGTAAGGGGCAACAGAAGGCAGAGAGATGGCGCCATATACAGCTGGTATAGGCTTGGAGGCAGAACTCCAGAGAGACAGACACGCAGACAGTCCTCCCAGCAGGGCAACTCAGACAGCACTCTGGGCTTTGTAACCCTTGGTTGGTGGTGAGAGCTGGCGGGAGGTCTGGCCCAGGGCTGGAGGGGCCCAGGCACACTGCAGGCTCCCTGTCCGAGATCCTGGGTGGCATCGGTGGTGGCACCTGGGCTCAGCTCACATCACTCAGAGCCTGCAAACTCGGGCAGCAGGAGGGCAGCGCAGTGCCCGTTGGAGTTGCAGTGTTTCAGCTGCATCTGCACCACCTGCTGCTGGGCCTGCTCCTGGAAGTTGGTGCTCAGGTTCTGGCTGCACCACATGAAGCCCATCTGGCCGCTGGGGTAGGCGGGGATGGTGCAGCAGGCACCAGGGGGAATGGTGACTGGCAGAACAGATGCCTCTCCTGGATGAGGTCCGGGTGCAGCCACTGGTACTCACGTTGGCAGCCTCATCCTGGCCCTCTTCCCTGAGGGCCATCTTCATGAGCTGGGAATAGGACTCCCTGGACTTTTGCTGGGCCCATGGAGTCTGAGGAGCCGGTGATGGTCACATGGAGAAGCCCAGATTCCGTTTCATGAACTCAAAACCGTCACCCATATGGAGGGTGCACTTCAAGCTAGACTAGCCAACAGCCATGCCCAGCAGGACATTTCTGGGGACTTGGATGACACCCTCGACAATCTCACACTGGACCACAGACTCCGCGGAGCAGTGTGTTTCACCACCTCGCGCAGGACCCGGATGGTCAGCACCTGTGGGTGGGGGGCATCTGCAGAGAGGCAGGCAGGCGATCATCTCCTGGGAAGAGAACTTATCCCTCTCTGTGCATTGGATGATGCCTACGACACCAGCACGTGGCCATAGGTCTGGCTGCAGGCGAGGATGTCCTGGGAGCGCGAGTGCCGGGTTTGGAGCAGCTGCTGCACCTGCAGCGACAAGGCCTCCCCCGGGCCACAGGCTGCAGGTCCCTTGGAACCAGTCCTTGTGGATGGCGGCGGGCCAGAGGCAGCTGACCCTCGGAGCTGGGCTCCATGACGGGCGAGGGGGCGCGGGCCCAGACTGCAGGCTGTGTGGAGCCGAGTGCAGTGGCACGATCTCGGCTCAGTGCAACCTCCGCCTCCAGGCTTCAAGCGATTCTCCTGCCTCAGCCTCCTGAGTTCCTGGGACTATAGATGCCCACCACCACTCCCAGCTAATTTTTGTATTTTTAGTAGAGACGGGGTTTCACCATGCGGGCCAGGCTGGTTTCAAACTCCTGACCTCGTGATCCGCCTGCTTCGGCCTCCCAAAGTGCCTGGATTACAGGCGTGAGCCACCTCACCCGGATGGTCGTTGAATTTTTTAAAGCTTGCCAGGTAATTCTAATGTGCAGCTAAGGTTGAGAGCCATTAGGATAAGAGAACGAATGAGGGAATGAATTAAGAAATTAATGAATCTACAGTCTTACACTTCAGACTTCAAGCCACTGTGTGTGTGTGTGTGTGTGCGTGTGTGTGTGTGTATTATCCATAATAATCGCAGAGCAGAGAAATGAACCCATGTTTTTGAGGGACCGCTCTGTCATAAGCACTGGTCTAAATGCTTTAAATGTATTTTCTTGTGAATCCTGTACACAACCCCAGGAGGATGAACATTGTTACCCCATTTCACCGAAGTGAAGATGCCTAGAGATTAAATGTCTTGCCTGCAGTTATATATTCAGTTATTAGCAGACACGGGAGTAGACCCAGGCTTCCAGTAGCCAATGCCAACCCCCACCCCTACCCTGAGCCCTGAAAGGACTGGCTCCATCTGTCTGGAGCTACTTTGCCCTGAGCACATTTATCCCCAGAACCCATGTGCTTCTAACTGGAGCTTAGCTGATAGGCCCAGAACTGCAGGAATGACAAAGGCCACACTGGGAAATGTGCCCCAAACCCAACCAGTGGAGATCTTGTCCCAAAGAGCTCATCAGGCCCTAGCTCTAGGAGCAGAGGAATGTCGACCGGGCATGGTGGGGCCGAAAATAATGCTGCCCGCTGGACGAAAGGAGGCTGAGGCTGGGGCAGGAGATGGGGGCAGCACAGACCCCTACGGGTCTCAGATGCCATTTCTTAGGAAGGACTGACCTTCATTCTGAGATTCTAACCTTCTTACATTGTGTTAACAGAAAGTGAAATCAAATTATTTTATGACATCATAAAATCATAAAATGTCATAAAATAATCCAATGGTCATTTTGATTCCCACCCTCCCACCAGTGGCAAAATTAGAAGGTGGTAACCCTAGGCTGCTCTGTTTGGTTGGGTTTTTTTATTGGTCCAAGAGAAAAATAAAGGAAGCCAAAGGTTTCTCTGGGGAATTAAAGACAGACACCATCTAAAGGAAGAAACAGGAGAGAAAGAAGTGAAGACAGCAGGTGAACCTGAATTTGTTTTGAGAATGAAGGTGTGGTTCCAGGACTGTGGCGGTGAGGAAAGCGTGTCCAGCTGGAGCCAGACTTTCTGGGAGGGGAGCCCAGCGATCTGACTTCACAGGCTCCCCAGGTGATTGTGACACATGCCAACCTTAAAAACTCCTGTACTTGCTTGCGAAGAGACTGAGAGAAACAGAAGCAGCTGGAGAGCCAGATGAGATGATGGACGATTCGGAGGGTGATCTGTATGGCTGTTGTTTTAATGTAGAAAATACTTCAGCTTTTTCATTTTTACTTTTTTATTGAAAGACAATATTCATATAGAAAAGTACATGTCATCAGTGCCCAGCTTGACACATTTTCACACTCAGGACACTCCTGTAACCAACGCTCAGATGAAGAAACAACATCTTGACCGGGCAAGGTGGCTCACGCCTAGAATCCCAGCACTTTGGGAGGCCAAGGCGGGTAGATCGTCTGAGGTCAGGAGTTTGAGACCAGCCTGACCAACATGGTGAAGCCCTGTCTCTACTAAAAATACAAAACATTAGCCGGGCATGGTGGTGCACACCTGTAATCCCAGCTACTCGGGAGGCTGAGGCAAGAGAATTGCTTGAACCTGGGAGGTAGAAGTTGCAGTGAGCTGAGATTGTACCATTGCACTCCAGCCTGGGCAACAAAAATGAAAACTCTGTCTCAAAAAAAAAAAAAGAAAGAACATCTCCAGCAACCCAGAAGCCCTCTCGTCCCTACTTCTAAGGACAGACTAGTTTTGCCTGTTTGTGTATTTTATGTAAATGAAAGCATATAGCACATGCTGTCTCAGGCCTAGCTGGTTTCCCTCGTCCTTACGTTTGTCAGACCTGTGTACATTATTTGCATATGATTGTAGATCACTCATTCTCATTGCTGCAGAGTGGTCCATTGTGACTTACATCACTCATTCTAGCGAGCACAGATGTCTGGCACTTTGGCTGGCGGCATTACAAGTAGCGCTGTTTTGAAATAGGTCCTTGATGGGAATCCCAGAACGAACTTGGCAATGCTTGGTTTCCAGGCTGTGGTGCCACCTCCTGAACCAGAGTCGCATAACATGCCCAAGGAGTTCTCTTATGAACCAAGTTCCTCCCCAGAGAAACCCAGACCCGCAGTAGCCACAGGCTGAGCCTTGACTCTGGCCAGAGACCAGATACCCCAATGCCAGCACCTAATCATGTGCTGACCCAAGCATGTGGGACCCCCTGACCCAAGTTGCCATGTAACTGTAGCTCTAATTCAAGTCCACAGCTTCTGGACTAGAATCTTGGCTGGGGTCCATGGGCTGCATCCCCCCAAGGGGAAAGGGGGGTGTCCAGCAGGTGCCTGGGTGTCAAGGTCGTGGTCTTAGGGATGGGCTCCTTGACCTCACTGAGCTGCGATCCCTTACAGGCAGTCACACTGGAAGCCGTGTCGCAAGAACTCCTCGGGCCTTGTGTCCTAATGGGGCAGGCTCACATGCAGCCTCCTTGGCCCTGTGCCCTGCCCAGACCTGTTCTGGATTCCACCCCACCCTTCCCCAAGGTCGCTGCCACCTCCCACCTGCCAGGCTTGGGCAGGGCCTCTGAGACACAGCCAGGAAGGCTGGCAGGCAGGAGGGCTGGGACGAGCACTGGGAGCCATGGAGGGGACAGCAGAGCCCGTAGTCTATCAGAAGCTGTTGCTCTGGGAGCCAAGCTTGGAGTCGGAGGAGGAAGAGGAGGAGGAGGAAGAGGAGACATCAGAGGCGCTCGTTCCCAACCCCTGGAAGCCCCAGGACTCTTCTGGGTAAGTAAGGGAGGAGTCTGGGGACCAGGCTTAAGGTTGGCAAGTCCCTCTCTCTGGAGCCCCTCAGAGGGACCAGGTGACTCCCCGCTGGGCTTAGCTCCAGGCACTGTCCCATCAACTTGGGGAAAACCTAGGCTGCAGCGACAGACTTGGCTGACCCAGTCACAGGTCTGTGCATCTGGAGGGACATCGGTACCAAGCCAGCCTCTGTCCCTTCTGCTGCTCTGTCAAAGGTCCCCAGCCCCCAAGCCCTGGTACAGGAGGCACCTGCTGGGCAGGTTGGGGCCTGGCTACACCTGGCAGCGCCTGCTCCCAGCCCTTTCTCTCCTGCCTGCCACACCCCACTGGGCCTCCCTCCCACCTGATTCCACTCTGCCTCTCCAGTCTCCCCTCCAGAGGCTCCTGCCCTAGCTAGCCTCAGTTTCCCCAATCCTTTCACAGCTCCATGTCTTTGCCCAAGCTGTGCCCACTGTGAAGAAGCCCTTTTCTCCCTGGCAGACTTGTACTCCTCTTGCTAAATCAAACCTTTTTTTTTTTTTTTTTGAGACGGAGTCTCGCTCTGTCGCCCAGGCCGGAGTGCAGTGGTGCAATCTTGGCTCACTGCAACCTCCGCCTCCTGGGTTCAAGCAATTCTCCTACCTCAGCCTCCCAAGTAGCTGGACTACCGGTGCATGCCACCGTGCCCAGCTAATTATTTTGTATTTTTAGTAGAGACGGGGTTTCCCCATGTTAGCCAGGATGGTCTCAATCGCCTGACCTTGTGATCTGCCCGTTTCAGCCTCCCAAAGTGCTGGGATTACAGGTGGGAGCCACCATGCCTGGCGCTAAATCAAACCTTTTGGGAAATATTCCCTGGGGACCCTAGGGGTTCCTGGGCATCCCTCTGTCCCAGCCGCAGCTCAGGACACCCCTCTGCAGGAACAAGGCTGCTGGGCTGCCCGGAACCTGGGCCCGTCTAGTGGCCACCCTGCTGCTGCTGGCTGTTGGCTGCTCCCTGGCTGTGCGGCAGCTCCAACATCAGGGCAGCTCCACAGGAAGCCTGGGCTCCGCAGCCCCTCCACCCAGCAGACACTCCCATGGCCCTGGCATTTACCACCATGGTGCCATCATCAGCCCTGCAGGTCAGTCATGCTGGCGGCAGCTCAGGGGAGGGAGGGTCAGGGGTCACTGGGCCCAGCCCCTCCCTGCTGTATGACAGTCCCTTCCTTGCTGCAGCCACATGCTCCCACCTAGGCCGAGAGCTGCTTGTTGCCGGGGGCAACGTCGTGGATGCCGGCGTGGGAGCCGCTTTGTGCCTGGCGGTGGTGCACCCTCATGCCACGGGGCTAGGTCAGTGACCCCGGAGTCCCGACCACAACCCCAGCCCACAGCCTGATCAGTGACCTGGGCCTCAGGGAATCAGCAGCCCTGACTTCCAGGCTGCTCGGTGAGCAGGACCTTGGGTTTGGGCAGCAGTCCCAACCCCTTGAGCCAGGTCTGCGTCACCTTGACCTCAGGCACGGTCAGTGACTCCTGATCCCAGACTCAGTCAAGGGATCTTGACTGAAACAAGCCAGTGGCCCTTGACCCGCGCCTGCTGAGTGGCCCCTCTATCTCCTGCAGGTGCCGTGTTCTGGGGCCTCTTCCACAATAGCTCCTCGGGCAATTCCATGGCCCTGACATCAGGCCCAGCACAGGCCCTGGGCCCCGGAGTGGCGCTGCCTGCGGCTCTGCCTGCCCTGCACCTGCTGCATGCACGCTTTGGCCACCTACCCTGGCCACGCCTGCTAGTGGGCCCCACCACGCTGGCTCAGGACGGTTTCCTAGTGGACACACCCCTGGCAAGAGCTCTGGCAGCTCGGGGCACAGAAGGCCTCTGTCCACTGCTTTGCCATCCTGATGGGACCGCCCTGGGCGCTGGGGCCCGAGCCACCAACCCAAAGCTGGCAGCTGTGCTTCGCAGAGCAGCCCACGCTCCCACCTCAGACCTTGCCGGGGATGCTCTACTGAGTCTGCTGGTGAGAGACCTGGGAGTGGAAGTGCCCTCGGCTGGGCCCAGGCCCACTTTGGAACCAGCGCAGCAGCTACCCACGGCCCAGGGCATCCTGTTCACCACCCCCAGTCCCTCAGCCGGCCCAGAGCTGCTGGCACTGCTAAAGGCAGCCCTACGGTCTGGGGCACCCAGCCCTGACCCCTGCCCACCAGTCTTGCAAACTGCTGTGGGCCCCGAGGGCAGCATCCTGGCCACGGTGGACAGCAGCGGCTCTGTGTTCCTTCTCACCTCCTCGCTCGACGGCTCCTTTGGCTCTGCACACCTGTCCCCAGGCACAGGCATTCTGCTCAGCAACACGATGGCCAAGTCTACCGCTAGTGCCTGGGCCTGCCCCCTCGTCCTCTGGGGCAGCCTGGATGACACAGAGGCCAATGTGTTGGGGCTAGTGGCTTCAGGGACCCCTGATATGGCCAGAGCCATGACTCACACCATACTCAGCTACCTGGCAGAGCCCCAAACCCAGGCCCAGCCCCAGCACCAGGGCCAGCAAGAACCAACAGAGCAGCCCTGCACTTGTGGCCAAGGGACCCTGCTCCAGGTGGCAGCCTACGCAGAGCACGCCCATGTCTCCAGTGTCCCCCGTGGCTGCTGCCCTTACCAGGGGATCTAACAGGATGGGGGCGGGTCTGGCACAAGGCAGAGTTATCTGAAGCCTGGGGCAGGAGCAGAGCAGACCCAGCAGCACTGGAGTGTACCCCGGCTCACACCTGTCATCTCAAGCACTTTGGGTGGTCAAGGCAAGAAGATCCCTTGAGGCCAGGAGTTTGAAACCAGCCTAGACAGCATAGCAAGATCTCGTCTGTACCAAAAAGTTCTAAATTCGCCAGGTGTGGTGGCAGATGCCTGTTGTCCCAGCTGCCTGGGAGGCTGAGGCAGGAAGCTTGCTTGAGCCGGGAGTTCAAGGCTGCAGGAAGCTAGGAGTACACCACTGCACTCCAGCCTGGACAACATAGTGAGACCCTGTCTTTTGAAAATAATAATAATAATAATAATGGCTGGGTGCGGTGGCTCATGCCTGTAATCCCAGCACTTTGGGAGGCCGAGGCAGGTGGATCACCTGAGGCTAAGAGTTTGAGACCAGCCTGGGCAATATGGCAAAACCCCATCTCTACTAAAAATATAAAAAATTAGCTGGGCGTGGTGGTGCACGCCTGTAATCCCAGCTACTTGGGAGACTGAGGCAGGAGAATGGCTTGAACCTGGGAGGTGGAGGTTGCAGTGAGCCGAGATCGCGCCATTGCACTCCAGCCTGGGCAACAAGAGCGAAACCTCATCTTAAAAAAAAAAAGAGTGTGCATCTATTACATGCTCACTACTGGCTCAGGCCCTTTCTGTTAGCTAGATTTGAGCTGTGGCATCCAGAGCTAGTAAAACCAATCTTCAAACCACCCACACTGAGGGAATCTCTGGCTCTTTGACCAGCTAAGGAACATGAGGGTAATGAGGAAAAAGCAATAGGGCCTGGGGTGAGCACTGAGTTCAGATCCAGCTTTCAGAAGGACAGCAGAACTGCCTCAGCAAGCGCTGGGCCCCAGGGAGCAGGGCAGGCAGAGCCCAGGGTACCGCTGGCATCGCTGCCCTTCCCTTCAGGGCACCCTCTACCTATCTTCCTCAATCAGACTGATATAAAATAAAGATCAAGTCTCCCAGAGGCCAAGCACCATTCCTGCTTCTTGGTTAGTTTCCCATCAGCCTTTGAAGCAACTGGAGTCGGGGCTTCCCTGCTGGGCAGCACAGGTGACCAGTAACCAGAGAGGGGGGAGCCTGGGTTGGTATCTTTCAGCTTCCCTTGCTCTGCTCACCTCCTGCCTCCTGGGGCACTAGATGTTCGAGGTGAATGTTTTTATCTCACTTTCTACAACAGACAGCAAAGCAGGGAAGCGGTTGAGAGGGTGAGTAGAAGGTGCCCCAGGGGCTTGGGTACAAAAGGGGTTGGAGTTGAGCATGTGGAAATTCAAGGTGAAGGTTAGCCCTGACCTCCCCACAGGGTTAGGTCCTCTCTGGACCACAGCCCTCTAAAAACAGCTTCTCAAACCAAGAAGCAAGGGTGACCAGCAGCGCATCCGTCCCCTGCCACTGCAAAAGGCTTCTCTGATTTAATAGACCCTTTGATCCCACCACCTCCACCTCCCACTCCCAAGAAAATTATTCTCCAGCTCAGTATGGCACCACAATGTACCCGGTTATTTTAGTCTCAAACCTGGCATCCCCCTCACTTCCCTTCCCCCTACATCCAATCCATCACCCACCCCACCTGCTCCACATCGGCCCAAATCTGACCTGTTCTCATTCGCCTGTGTCCAGTCCACCACTGTCTCTAACTGCTCTTCCTGTTCTTCCACTTGTGCAGACCTACAATCCATCATCCCCCACACAGCAGCCAACATCATCTGGTGAAAATTTAAATCGGATCCAGGCCTGCCCCTGCATTCAACTCACCAATGACTTCCCACCACACTCAGAATGAAATCCTAGCCCAGGGCCCCATGCAACCTTGCTTCTTTGAGCCACCTGGCAGCCTCAGCCCCTGCAGCCCTGGGCCTTTGCAGTTGCAAAGATTGGGATTTCCTCCCCTTAGATCCTTGCAGGAGTTGGGGAGGGGGGTGCTTCTTGTCACTCAGCTCTCAGCCCAAATGCCAGCCACTTCCTCACAGAGGCCTTCCCTGACCAACTCCTCAAATCATTATCATAGACTCTGTTGAATAATAATTAGCTGCTATTGGAAATAGATGCTCAGTGCTGCAAAGAAAAATCAGCACTGAAACACAGGACCTTTTAGCGACGCAATTTTTACTTCCTGGGCTACAGGAAGGGTACTCTCACTAGCCATCTTGCCGTGAGAGTACGAAGAACAAAAGCAAGCAGACATTTATTTCTGAGGCCTGGACACTCTTTCACCCCCCTTACAAAGCAGGGGGAAGTGCAGGTAGAATGAGGTAATGACGGTCAGTGAAGGGTCATGTAAATCATGTGTCTTGGAGACTGAAGTCCAGGCAAGGAGAAAATCTAAGGCATCAGCACTTTTTTCATACTTGTCAAGAAATAACAAGGTCACCAAGATTTATGTTACTATTACTAATTCTTATCTTCTAAGAAAAAGAAGAACCAGGTGTAGAAGCAGAACTTGAAAGTAGCCACGGAACGTGACCACTGAAGCACAGCACCACAGAGAGACAATTAAGTCCCCGGGTGTCTGTGGGTCTCCCTGACAGTGTCAGGCCTGCCACAGGAGCTTAGGGGAGCGGAGTTTTCTCCTCACTCCCCGCAGGAAGGAGACGTCTCGGCCATCCTGGACGTCTCCTTCCCTAGCTGGCTAAACAGCAGGTGCTTTCATAGCGTTGACACAGTCGCACATCCAAGGCGTCCTCCAGCAGCCCTTGTGCGGGTGTGAAGAGGATTTAGAGCATCTTGCCTTAGAGTCACCTCTTTTCCAATGCCACTTCAGTCCCATACTTCCTGAGACTTATTAGTAAGATTAGAGATTATATGATTATATGTATATATGATTACATATGAAGAGCTATGTGATTACGTGATTATATATGTATATAATTACGATTACATATGAATAGCTATGTGATCATTTATGATTATATACAGGAATAACTATATCTCTGATTCTTTACTAATTCTACCCTTGCCTCGGCTCTTGCCGGGTTTTCCCCCACAGCTTAACAAAGTTATTAGCAGCTTATTCCTTAACAAGAAACTTTAAAAATGAACTATGCAACAATCTTGCATGTTCTTCACATGTACCCCAAACCTAAAATGCAATTTAAAAAAAAAAAAAAGGAAGTTTTCTACTTCCCACAGGCGTGTTTCTAACCCGGGATGTATTCACGTTCCAGCACTGAAAAGGCTCCCCCTGACCCTTGCATTCCCAGTTCTCTTCATAATTACGATCTTTTCTAATGCACTTGGCTCCGTGTTCCTCCGCGAGAGCAGCCGCTTTGTTACAACAGCCCAGCGCGGCACACAGCAGGAGCCAGGAACTGCTGAATGGCTCAGGACTCCGAGGGCAGGCGCTGCCCTGGGACGAGGCGGATGATGTGCTGCACATCAGTTTGCTTCCAGATGGGCCCTCAGAAACCGCCCCGTGGGGCTCCCGAGGGGCAGATGCCCCAGTCGCCGGGGCGGGGCTGCCGTGAGCGAAAGGCTGGAGCCACCGCGCGCGGCACAGCAAGGCACTTCCGCTCAGAGCCAGGGCGGAAGTGCCTCTCCTTCTGGGTCCGCCCCTCCCGGGTCCCCGCCCCAGCCTCGCTCCTCTTGGTTCTCCCAGGCCCGGCCCCGCCCCGCTCGGGGTCCCCCGGCCCCGGCCCCGCCCCTCCCAGGTCCCCCTCGGAGCCGACTCAAACCAGTGCGCGTGCGCCGTGCCCTGACCTGGAAGCGGCTGGGTCTGGGGCACACGTGTTTCGGTGAGTGTGGCGGAGATGGGGAGCCGGGAACCCTCCGAGCCCATGTCGCCCGGAGACGCGACGCAGAACAGCGCCCGGCCTGCCGACCGCCACGGCCTGTTGAAGCACAGCCGCGAGTTTTTGGACTTCTTCTGGGACATTGCGAAGCCTGAGCAGGAGACGCGACTTGCGGCCACTGAGAAACTACTGGAGTATCTGCGCGCTAGGCCGAAGGTGGAGCGGCGGGTTTGGGGCAGGGGCCGCGCACTTCCCGACAGGGAAGCTGCGGCGGGCCCAGGGATTTGGGTTGGGGTGCACGTGGTCGCGAACCTGGATGACAAGGTGCTCGGGGGCGTGCAGCTTCTTGTCACCGTTCAACACGAGGGTGGGCTTGCTTCTGCAGGGGTCCGAGATGAAATACGCCCTGAAGCGGCTAATCACGGGACTCGGGGTCGGGCGAGAAACAGCCCGGCCCTGCTACAGTTTGGCCCTGGCACAGGTGAGGTGGTGTTCCTGGCAGGATCCCAGCCACGCAGGTGAAAACGGTGGGGCGTGAGGAGGGCGAGTGTCTCCGCAGCGGAGGGGCAGCCCGAGAGAGAAGCCGGGAATGGCAGAGCTGGCTGGAGGCCAGCCAGAGGGAGCCTCCTCACATGAAGGTGGAGAAAGTGTGAGCAAGGCCTGTCTCCAAAGCAGTCCAGGCAGGGGAAATGGGAAGCGAAGCAGGTTTTCTTTTTGGTGCTTGGGTTGCCCGGCGTCTTAGGTACGCTTGCTGAGGGCAGTGAGCGCCGGGTGGGGTGGGCTTCCTTAGGCCTGCAAGGGCATTCAGCTGATTGGAGTAGCCCATTCTCTGAGGAGCGCTGACAAGGGGAAGAGCAGTTAAGACACAGGCCCGCCGGATCAGCCTGAGTGGAGCTCAGACGAGGCTGTGGAGAGAAGACCCAGTGGCTGAGAATTTCAGCCGAGCAATCTAGGGGCTGTAGAAGGTACTTATGTGGCTGGTAGTGGTGGTGGCTCACACCTGTCATCCCAGCACTTTGGGAGGCCGATGCGGGTGGATCACCTGAGGTCAGGAGTTCGAGACCAGCCTGGCCAACATGGTGAAACCCCCATCTCTACTAAAAATACAAAAATTGGCTGGGTGTGGTGGTGCACGCCTGTGATCCCCAGCTACTGTGGGGGCTGAGGCAGGAGAATTGCTTGAACCCTAGAGGTGGAGGTTGCAGTGAGCTGAGATCACAACACTGCACTCCAGTCTGGGCAATGGAGCGAGACTCCATCTCAAAAAAAAAAAAAAAAACAACTGCCCTGGCCCAGTCCCAGAACCACTTGCAGAAGGTACTTTGGAAACCCTGTTGGAGATGGGGCAGGGAGGCAAGATTCGTTTCCCTGAGAGCAGTTTCAGAGGTATTCTTGGGGTGCAACTAGGCATCTGAGGCTTCTTGGGAGACGTCGAAGGGGGAAGGGAGGCTGAGGTTTGTGAGGATATACTGGGCCACTTCCTGAGCCCCTCTTCCTCCTGGCAGCTGTTACAGTCTTTTGAAGACCTCCCTTTGTGCAGCATCCTGCAGCAGATAGAAGAAAAATACGACCTGCATAAGGTGAAGAAGGTGAGCGTGGGCCTGGGGAGGTCAGCAGCTCTGGGGCTGGGAGGCTGGGGTGGGAAGTCCCACGGCCCCTCGTGCTGTGAATCCTTTTCTAGGCAATGGTGAGACCTGCCCTCTTTGCAAACCTGTTCGGAGTGCTTGCCCTCTTTCAGTCAGGCCGGCTGGTGGAGGTGAGAACTTTGGGAGGGCAGCGGGGATGTAGGCTGGCCTTGGATGGGTGGGGGACAGTAGTGGTCCCTGCTCATACCCTCTGCCCCTCTGTGGGGACCAGGACCAGGAGGCGCTGAGGAAGTCGGTGAAGCTGCTGCAGGCCCTGGCCCAGTACCAGAACCACTTGCAGGAGCAGCCCCGGAAGGCCCTGGTGGACATTCTTTCTGAGGTATGAGCTCACCAGCCGTGCCGGCTCGGGCAACACTTCCTGACACAGAGACTCATATGAGAATCTCATATGAGGGCTCATATGAGAATCTGGAACAGTACTGTTCCATAGAAACATAAAGATGTATAATTTGAAGTGTTTCTGTGACTTTGTCAAAAAGGTAAAAAGAGGCCAGGCATGGTGGCTCATGCCTGTAATCCCAGCACTTTGGGAGGTGGGCGGATCACCTGAGGTCGGGAATTTGAGACCAGCCTGACCAACATGGAGAAACCCCGTCTCTACTAAAAATATAAAAAATCAGTCAGGCGTGGTGGCATATGCTGTAATCCCAGCTACTTGGGAGGCTGAGGCAGGAGAATCATTAGAACCCAGGAGCTGAAGGTTGCAGTGAGTCGAGATCACGCCATCTCACTCCAGCCAGCCCAAGCGATGTAAGAGTGAAACTCTGGCTCACACACACACACAAAAGGTAAAAAGCAGCAGGCGTCATTAGTAACATTTTACATCATCTAGTATATCTAAAATATTTCAATATGCGTTTGTATAAAAAACTGTTAAGGTGGCAGGGTGCAGTGCCTCACGCCTGTAATCCCAGCACTTTGAGAGGGCGAGGTGGGTGAATCACAAGGTCAGGAGTTCAAGACTAGCCTGGCCAACATGGTGAAACCCTGGCTCTACTACAAATACAAAAATTAGCCAGGCGTGGTGGCAGGTGCCTGTAATCCCAGCTACTCAGGAGGCTGAGGCAGGAGAATCACTTGAACCCAGGAGGCGGAGGTTGTAGTGGGCGGAGATCGCGCCACTGCACTCCAGCCCAGGTGACAGTATGAGACTCTGTCTCAAAAAAAAAAAAATGTTGAGGTATCTTCACTCTTTTTTCAGTGTGTATCAAAATCCAGCGTGTATTTTACACGTAGGCACATCCCTGTTCAGATTTGCTGCCTTTCAGGTGCTCTGGAGCATCGTGTGGCTAGTGACCACTGCACTGAGCAGTGCCGCTCTAGAACTGAGCCTCGCGCGTGGCAAGTATATAAAACGTGTGCTGTTGCTGTCCTGGTCAAGGCTGGTCCCTCGTGGGCCTCCATTGCCCGACTTGGGAAGGTACACCTAGGCCTTTTTGCCACTGAAGAGAGAGGCAGGGGCTGGCAAGTCCCAGGCCAGGGCGTACTGAGGATTCTTGACCTCAGAGCCAGAAGGACCTGGATTCAAATCGCAGCTGTCTACATAGGGCCCCTTGTGCATGAAATGGGCTAGTCCTCTGAAATCCCAAAACAAGGAATAATTAAAAGGGTAGCTCTGGCTGGGCACCATGGCTCACACCTGTAATCCCAGAACTTTGTGAAGCTGAGGTGGGCGGATCACTTGAGGTCAGGATTCGAGACCAGCCTGGCCAATATGGTGAAACCCCATGTGTACTAAAAATACAAAAACTAGCTAGGCGTGGAGGTGCACACCTGTAATCCCAGCCGAGGCAGGGGAATCACTGGAACCAGGGAGGCGGAGGTTACAGTGAGCTGAGATCACACCACTGCACTTAGCCTGGGTGGGAAAGCAAGACTCTTGTCTCAAGAAAAAAAAAAAGGCAGGTAGCTCCAGGCCAGATAGCATCAGCAGTATACTTGTCAAAACCCCAGCCGCCTGGGAATTTGAGTTTTTTAGCGCATGGCCTCTGATGACTCTGGTGCCTGGCCAGGTGGAAGAAGCCGCACCGGGCACACCCCACCAAGGAAGCCGCCGTTTCTTACCTCTCCGCCCTTAGGTCTCGGAGGCCACATTGCGGGAGATGCTGCCGGAGGTCCTCAGCGCCAACGTGGGTGCGATGCTCAGCTGCCCCGAGCAGCTGGGGCTCTTCCTCCTGGCCCAGCAGAAGGTGCCCTCTAGGCTCAAGAAGCTGGTGGGATCCATCAACCTATTTTCGGATGAGAATGTTCCCAGGTGTGAGGGAGGTGGGTGGATTTGCCCTCCCTGGGGCTGTGGGACTGCATCTGGCCATGTGGCCTGGGGGTGCCCCGGCTGCTCTTGGCCCCCTGGCCCTTCCCAGTGAGGCAAGCGTTCCCTGAGTCCCCTGCCCCCCGCAGGCTGGTGAACGTGCTGAAGATGGCAGCCTCCTCCGTGAAGAAGGAACGCAAGCTGCCCGCCGTCGCTCTGGAGCTGCTCCGCCTGGCACTCAAGGAGGACAAGTTTCTGCGGTTCTGGAAGGGGGTGGTGGAACAGGGGCTGCTGAAGCTGCAGTTCTGGCCCGCCAGGTGTGTGCGGCACGTGGCCGCTCTCAGCCCCTTCCCTGTCTGTGAAGTGGGGCTGGGCCGCCAATCCTGAGGTCCCTGCAGGGGAACCAAGGGCTCTGACCATGCTCTGTCCCACACCCTCTCTTAGCTACCTGTGTTTCCGCCTGCTGGGAGCCGCCCTGCCCCTGCTGACCAAGGAGCAGCTCCAGCTGGTGATGCGGGGAGATGTGATCCGCCATTACGGGGAGCACACGTGCACGGCTAAGGTGGGCACCGCCCGTGCAGCTCCATGCTGCCAGAAAGACTGGGCAGGGGCTCTCCTTGCCGAGAAGGGAAGAGGGCACCTCAGGGGCCTGAGACCTGGGTGTCCCCGCTGTCTGGGTAGAGAGCTTCCTGAACCCCTTCCCCTCTGACAGATTGTTTTGAGTTGGAGTTTTACTCTTGTCGCCCAGGCTGGAGGGCAATGATGCAATCTCAGCTCACTGCAACCTCCGCCTCCCGGGTTCAAGCGATTCTCGTGCCTCAGCCTCTTGAGTAGCTGGGATTACAGGTGCCCACCTCCACGCCCAGCTAATTTTTGTATTTTCAGTAGAGACAGGGTTTTGCCATATTGGCCAGGCTAGTCTCAAACTCCTGACCTTAGGTGATCCACCCGACTCGGCCTCCCAAAGTGCTGATGGGAGCCAAAGTCCAAAGTGGACGATGTGAGCCACCTCGTCCGGCTTCCCTCTGACAGTTTCGAAAAGGAGTGGGCCCCCCCTTGGGTGTAGGTAGCCAGCGGGCTGTTGAGACCTCCCTCCACCCCCGCCCACGTTGCGATGATGAGAAAGTCGTCATGACCATGTTTAAGCACCAGTGTGCCTGGTGCCCAGTCAGCGCTGCTGGGTTTACCGTTCTCAGCAGCTCATTTTATCTTTGCAGCAAGTTTCTGAGAGCTGTCATTCTGGGTGAGGGTCAGACTTGAAGCATCAGGCAGTGGTTAAGAGCCTGGGTTGGACGGTGGTGTGCACCTGCAGTCCCAGTGACTTGGGAGGCTGAAGTGGGAGGATCATGTGAACCCAGGATTTTGAGGCGGCAGTGAGCCATGTTTGTGGCACTGCACTCCAGGGGCACAACTCGAGAAAATTAAAATGAAAAGAACTTGTGCCGTGAGGCCAGACGTGGTCCCACTGGGAGCTCCCTGACACTGAGGAGTTGTATTCTAGGCGTTTTTGTGTCTCACTTTACTCACCTACACAATGGCAGTTAATGGCCAAGTGCAGAAGGTTGCTAAAATGCTAAGCTGCCAGACAAACACGCGGAGCATGGGTCCTGGCACTGAGGAAGCACGTGAGAGGTGGTTGGTTTTGGTCTCGAAGATGACACGGCTAGGAATTGGTGGCGTAGGCCTTGAACCCGGGTCAGCCTGGCCTCTTTACTACCGCTTTGCTGTGCGTTGAGCCAGGAAAACAGGCCATCCCCACCCAGCAACGTGGCAAGAGGGGCCTTCTGGGGCCAGAGGCACTGAAGCTGGGGAAGTCGAACCCGGGGAGGGCTTGACACCAGACAGAAGCACTAGGGTGACAAGGAATGGAGCAAGCTCAGGCTCAGCCCTGCTGTGTACAAGGGGAGACCCCGGGCCTCAGTTTAACCCTAGAGGCCACAAGCTTGTGGGCTGAGCGCCGTGCCTAACTCTTACAGCTCCCAAGCCAGTTCAAGTTCGCCCCGGAGATGGAGGAGTACGTGAGCACCTTCCTGGAGGGATGCCGGGATGACCCTGAGCGGCAGCTGGCCGTGCTGGTGGCCTTCTCATCCGCCACCAACCACGGGCTCCCGGTGGTGCCTACCTTCTGGCGCGTTGTGCGGTTCCTGAGCCCTCAGGCCCTGCAGGGCTATGTGGCCTGGCTGCAGGGCATGTTTCTCCAGCCGGACCTGGACTCCTTGATTGACTTCAGCACCAGCAACCAGAAGAAAGCTCAGGATGCATCGCTCCACATGTGAGTGGACCGTGCGAAGGACCCCTCCCTCAGGCGTTAGCTTCCCTGGCCTGCAGAGCGCAGCGAGCCTGGCCCACCTGCCCACCGTGTCCTGGCTCTAAACCATGAGCAGAGAGGGAAGCGCTGTAGCACTCAAACGAGGCCTCTGCTTCCTTGTGAGGTCCCACACTGGCAGTTGGGAGGGGGAGAGCTTGACTCTGAGATCAGTTAAAGGAATGTCCTGTTTTTGCCAGTTCGCTCTTTTTTTTTTTTTTTGACAGTCTCACTCTGTGGCCTAAGCTGGAGTGCTGTGGCGTGTGATCTTGGCTCACTGCAAATTCTGCCTCCCGGGTTCAAGTGATCAAGCGTCTGCCTCAACCTCTCCAGTAGCTGGGACTACAGGCACCCACCACCACGCCCAGCTAATTTTTGTTTTTTGAGATGGAGTTTCACTCTTGTTGCCCAGGCTGGAGTACAATGGCGTGATCTCAGCTCAGTGCAACCTCTGCCTCCCGGGTTCAAGTGATTCTCCTGCCTCAGCCTCCCAAGTAGCCGGGATTACAGACATGCGCCACCACGCCCAGCTAATTTTTGTATTTTTAGTAGAGATGGGGTTTCTCCATGTTGGGCAGGCTGGTCTCGAACTCTTGACATCAGGTGATCTGCTCACCTTGGCCTCCCAACATGCTGGGATTACAGGCATGAGCCACCGCACCTAGGCTTAATTTTTGTATTTTTTGTGGAGATGGGGGTTTTACCATGTTGGTCAGGTTGGTCTCGAACTCCTGACCACAAGTGATCCGCCTGCCTTGGCCTCCCAAAGTGCTGGGATTACAGGTGTGAGCCACTGGGCCCAGCCTGCTTTTGCCAGTTCTAAGTGGCTCACGTGACTTCCCCCCTGCACCCCAGGCCTGAGCGAGCTGTGTTCCGACTGCGAAAATGGATCATCCTTCGACTGGTGAGCCTTGTGGACAGCCTGCACCTGGAGATGGAGGAGGCCTTGACGGAAAAGGTGGCCAGGTACAAGACGTGCTGAAACGTCCCGTGGGTGTGTGGTCAAGGAACTGAGCCCCTTAAGTCATCCTGATGTGTGTCCTCTGGAGCCAGAAGCCTCTGGGTTGAGTCATCAGTGGGGAGCAGGCACAAGGGGACTTGGGAATTCCTCAGGAGCCTGTAGGGAAGGGTCCCAGGAGGCACCCCAGCTGCAGGCACCTAAGAGGTTCGGGTGTGCTGTGCATGCTCTGCAGGCAGCCTTTGCCCGTGGGTGGCATCAGGGAAGCCTGCCCCACACCTGCCTCGTCTTTGCCCAAGCGGAGCCGGGTGCTCACTTCACCCTCAGTGTGCCCGGTTGCAGGAGAGGGCTGCACTGGCCCCGTGTCTGCAGGAGCAGTGGCATGACTCGGCCGTGACCACACAGCCTCATGTCTATTGGTTCCTTGAGAGGGGCACTGATTCTCTCTCCCCAGCTCGGGTTGAGCCATGTTCAGCTGGGGATCCGGCCCTTCCTGGCCCAGCCACCTCCAGCCTTGCCCGTGAGGGCCCTGAGGACTAACCCAGAGCAGAAGGGGACAGAAGGGCTCCCCTCCTCCTCCTCCTGGCCTTGAACCCTGGGTGGTGCCACCCAGGGAGGGGAGCCCGTGGAAACAAATGGCCGTGAATGGCGCCGGCTGCTCTCCCGCCCGCCCCAGGTTTTGTTTGTTCCATTCGTTCTTCGTCACAAAGAAGCCCACGTCCCAGATCCCTGAGACAAGGCAGCAGCTGTCCCTCCCTTTGGAAAGCCAGGCCCGAGAGGCCATCAGCAGCGCCTTCTTCAGGTGAGCCTGGGGCAGCTCGGGGAGGTCCGAAGGTGGGAAGGCCTTGAGGACACCTGCTCCCTGCAGTTCCCCTACGCTGGGGACAACAGCCGAGGCCCGGGGGGTTTCAGCAGGTCCTGGCGAGGTGGGAGACCAAGCCCTGGGGAGGGCGGAGGGAGGCGGCTGTGTTCACGTGTCCAGCCTGGTGACCCCAAGCCCTGCCCCTTGCCCAGTCTGCTGCAGACCCTCAGCACGCAGTGCAAGCCGGCACTGGAGCAGACCCGGGGCAGGCAGCCCTGGACCTACCGCCTGGTGCAGTTCGCAGACCTGCTGCTGAATCACAGCCACAGCGTGACCCCCGTGACACCCCTCACTGCGCAGCAGCGCCAGGCCTGGGACCGGTGAGTGGGTGGGAGTTCCAGGGGGTGGGCAGGACGCTGCAGTCTGATGGCGGCCGGGGCCTGAGGATCCACCTGGCTCCCCACAGGATGCTGCAGACTCTGACGGAGCTGGAGGCCCCCTCCTCAGAGCCCAGGGCTGCCGCCTTCCAGCACCTTCTGCTGCTTGTGGGTATCCACCTCTTCAAGGTACTGTGGCCTGGGATGAATGGGCCGTGAGCCTGGGGTCCTGCGGCTACCAAGAGGCTTGAGGGCTATTCGGGGGAGCCAGGAAAGACTTGGGGAGTTACGTTGGGAGGTTTCCTAAGCCAGCCTCGTCACAGGTGGAATTATCACCCAAGGAAGCATCACTCCGGCCCCTTAGCGGGCACCAGCTGATATCCTGAGCTCTCCAGGCAGACCTTCTTAATCCCCACAACACTGAGGCAGACTCTGCTTCTCCATGTTTGACGTGGGGAAACTGACTCAGAGGCAAAGTAGCTTGCACTGTACCCTCCGGCTGTGGGGACACCTTCTGGCCACGGGTTCTCTAGAACCACGGGGTCTCCCTCTCAGTTCTTCCCATCAGGAAGCCCTGACTACATTCAACACTCGGCACCCTGATTCCTTTTTTGTTTGTCTTTTTTTTTTTTTTTTTTTTTTTTTTTTTGGAGACAGTCTCACTCCATCACCAGGCGCCAGGCTGGAGTGCAGTGGCACGACCTCGGCTCACTGCAGCCTCTGCCTCCCAGGTTCAAGCAGTTCTCCTGCCTCAGCCTCCTGAGTAGCTGGGATTACAGGCACGTACCACCACGCCCAGCTAATTTTTTTGTATTTTTAGTAGAGACGGGGTTTCACCATGTTGGCCAGGATGGTATCGATCTCTTGACTTTGTGATCCGCCCGCCTCAGCCTCCCAAAGTGCTAGGATTATAGGCGTGAGCCACCGCGCCTGGCCGTCTGTTTGTTTTTTTGAGACAGAGTCTTGCTCTGTTGCCCAGGCTGGAGTACAGTGGGGCGATCTTGGCTCACTGCTCAGGTTCAAGTGATTCTCCTGCCTCAGCCTCCCAAGTAGCTGGGATTACAGGTGCCCGCCATCGTGCCTGGCTAATTTTTGTATTTTTAGTAGAGACAGGGTTTCACTGTGTTGGCCAGGCTGGTTTTGAGCTCCTGACCTCAGGTGATCTGCCCGCCTTGGCCTCCCAAAGTGCTGGGATTACAGGTGTGAGCCACTGCATCTGCCCTTACCCTGATTCTTAGAGAGTTTTCTTCTCACAACATGGGAGGCTGTTATCAAGGCTGCTGGTCTTACATTGCCTGAGTAGATGGGTCTCTCACTTGCTCGTCTGGCCACTTGGCTGTGGTCGTTTAATTTGCCAGCTTTGGTTATTCCGGTCCCAGCCTGTGGATGAGCTGTGTGGGTAAAGGTCACCCATGATGCCCCTTCTGAGTCTTGGCATTAGAGCTTTGATAACAGCGGAGCCCTGCTGATTCCAGGACACATGTGGAGCCTGCAACCTTGGGGTCTCTGGTCTTGACTTGCAAGAGGAGGCTGCAGTTTGCTGTGCCAAACCCTCAGATAAAAGGTGCAGCTGTGGCCGGGCGTGGGGGCTCACACCTGTCATCCCAGCAGTTTGGGAAGCCAAGGCAGGCGAGTCACCTGAGGTCAGGAGTTTGAGACCAGCCTGGACAACATGGTGAAACCCCATCTCTACTAAAATACAAAAATTAGCCAGGCATGGTGGCAGGTGCCTGTCATCCCAGCTACTCAGGAGGCTGAGGCAGGAGAATCGCTTGAACCCGGGAGGCAGAGGTTGCAGTGAGCTGAGATTGCACCACTACACTCCAGCCTGAGCGACAGAGCGAGACTCTGTCTCAGAAAAAATGAATAAATGAAAAAGGTGCAGCCTGGAGGACAGGGACCTGCATGGCACACAGCCTGGGAGCCGGGGACAGGAACCAGGACTTTTGGCTGCTTTTCCCACCCTGGCCTAAACGTTGAAGCTGCCCACTGCGTTGTGAGGAGAAAGTCTGCCTTTTAGGTACCAAAGATCATGCAGTTGTCAAGATGCCCTGCACACGCACACACTCCACCCCTTCAGTCCCTGGAGTCTGGGGCTATCCCGTCAGATGAATTCGGATATAACTAAATTAGTTGAAACTAATGACTTTCAATTCTGTCTCATGACAAGCCAAGCACGGAGGAAATAATCTAGAATTATAAACTGGGGGCTGGGGTTTGCTGGCTGCTGTGGGACCTGACCGTCCTTGTCAGCTCTGCCTGTCTTGAGTGTCACAGTGGGAGCTGGCCTCCTGGTCTGTCCCCTGCAGGTTTTCAGATCCCGTAACTGCATATTAGGTGTAAAAAGGCCCCCAGCCCTCAGGGCATTCTGGGGTCCAGCTGGGGTCTTCCATTCTGGATTGTGGGGTGACCGGCCGGGGCGGGCCAGGGGCTGGGCTGGTGGAGGCTTCTGGTGCCACTGCTTCCATTTGGCTAGCCCCTTGCCTGGCTCAGAAGGGCTGTCCCCAGTGTGTGTCCTACCCTGTCCCCAGTCCCCTACAGAGAGCTGTGACCTGCTGGACGACATCCAGACCTGCATCAGAAAGAGCCTGGGAGAGAAGCGCCACGGGAGCCACACCAAGACCACCGGTGGGTCCTTGCTCCTGGGACAGGCTGCGTCCTTGGGCACGCGAGGGACTGGAGTGGTGCAGTGAGGCCAGCGGTCCCCTGCCTGGGCTCAGTCCCCCCCTCTTGCAGACCCCCAGGAGCCCCCATGGGTAGAGGTGCTGGTGGAGATTCTGCTGGCCCTGCTGGCCCAGCCCAGCCACCTCATGCGCCAAGTGGCCCGGAGCGTGTTTGGCCACATCTGCTCCCACCTGACCCCGCGTGCCCTGCAGCTGATTCTGGATGTGAGTTGGGAGCTTTGGGAATGCACCTTGGGCTGGGGCTCACTGAGCAGCGAGCTGCACCGGGTGGGAGGAGCGCTTCAGCCTTCGGTCTCCCAGCCTCCCTCCTGCGAGTCTGTGCCTGGTGGGAGGGGTCTCAACAAGGCCCTGTCCTGGCCTTGCAGGATGTGGCCACCTCTCTTAGGCTCTGTTTTCTTCCCTAAAGTGGGGACCTTTGGCCAAGGCCAGGCGGGGGCTGCAGATGGGTCAGTGGCCCAGTTTCCTCTCCAGGTGCTGGACCCCGAGACCAGTGAGGATGAGGATGACCATGTGGTGGTGACGGATGAGTCTGACGAGCGGTGGTTGAAGGCTGCAGAGGTGCTGCCAGCGTGGGCCAGGTGGGGTTTGGGGAGATCGAGGGAGTGGGAAGATCACAGAGGTGTATGATGCACCTGCCCCCACCCCACAGGACAAGAGTGAGGACAGCGAGGAGAACAGAAGCTCAGAGAGCGAGGAGGAGAGTGAGGAGGAGCGCGACGGGGACGTGGACCAGGGCTTCCGGGAGCAGCTGATGAGTGTGCTGCAGGCTGGGAAGGCACTGGTGAGCGGGGGCCGGGGAGGGCTCGTGTGTGCCCGCCTGCCCGAGGCCAGGCTGACCGCTGGGCCTCTGTCCGTCAGGGTGGAGAGGAAAGTGAGGAGGAGGAGCTGGGGGACGAGGCCATGATGGCCCTGGACCAGAGCCTCGCCAGCCTCTTTGCTGAGCAGAAGCTGCGGATCCAGGCCCGGCGAGACGAGAAGAGCAAGCTGCAGAAGGAGAAGGCGCTGCGGCGTGACTTCCAGATTCGGGTGAGCCTCGGGGGCCGGCGCCCCCACCGCCTCCATCACCGCCGCCCCCCCCCCCCCGTGCCCCGCCTCCCGCCTCCTGCCTGGCTGACCAGCTTTCCTGGCTGCAGGTGCTGGACCTGGTGGAGGTGCTGGTGACCAAGCAGCCCGAGAACGTCCTGGTCCTGGAGCTGCTAGAGCCGCTGCTAGGCGTCATCCGGCGCAGCCTGCGCAGCAGCAGCTCCAAGCAGGAGCAGGACCTCCTGCACAAGACGGCGCGCATCTTCACGTGAGCGTGGGGCCACGGTGGGTGGGTGGGTGCGGCCAGCAGCCCCCAGGCAGAGCTCCTGGCTTGCTTTCTGTACAGGAAGGAGAGAGCCAAGCTTCCAGCCTGGGCCCTAGCTCGCAGGCTCACCGCTCAGCCCTAGATCATGTGTCACTTGGTGACTCACACGGTCCTTGGTCCATCCCTGTGTTCTCCTGACACGTGTGAGCGGTGCCCTGGAGCTGGGATCCATCCCAGCCCTTGGCAGTCTCCAGTGGGGCTGTGTGGGGGGTGGGTGAGGACAGTGGCAGCCCCTGTGGCAGGGGACACCCACCCAGTCCTCGGAGATGCAGTGTACATGGGAGTGTGTCAGGCTGGGAGGCCTTGGGGAGTGCAGAAGGGGGAAAGAGCGTCCCGATGGGAGGCGGTCAGACATCCAGCTGGGAGGTCAGGTGAGGCGTGAGGCCACAGGCCCTTGTACTCTCGCAGGCCCTGACCCTAGTGGGGCTGGGGCCACAGAGGCATTTTCAGCAGGAGCATCGGCATGGAGAAGGCCGTGGGTCTGGTTTCCTTTTTCGGAAATGGCTGGCAGCGTGGAGAAGGCTTTGAGCAGGGTTGGGCTGGAGGCGGGCCCAGCAGGGAGGCCATGGCAGGTGGGGGAGAGCCAGGCAGGTGCCAGGTGCAGACCTGCCCTCAGGGCTTGGGTGCTGGGGAGGTAAAGGCCTGGGCCCCTGGGGGCTGCGAGGATGGTCTGCAGGGCGGGGACCGTGACTGGCGGTCATCCTCCACTCAGCCCCAGGCCACACCTTCTCAGATAGTTGTGCCAGCGTTCGTGGACAGTGTCGCTCATTGAGCATCCTGTCTCTCATCCCCACTCTGTCCCTGGCCCTGCAGGGCCACCTAGGGTTCTGAGCACAGAACCCTTGCCTCGCTTCTCAAAAGGCCTGGAGGCCACTGCCCCACAAGGGAGAAGTATGGACAGGAGAGGTGCCCTAGGCGGGTGGTGGGCCCCGGTGCAGCCCCCACTCGGGGAGCTGTCCTGTTCTCCCCTGGGGTGCCTCGCCCAAGCGCGCTGAGCCCGCGTAGCTCCCAAGCACCCTGCTGGCAGCCCTGCCTTCCTCTGTGGCCTTGGTCACGTGTGTCTGCCAGGTCCGTTTCCCCACCTGTAAAGTGAGACTTGCTTGGCGCTGCTTGGCAGAGCGGGGTGGACCGAGTGTGTTCTGACCAGCTCTTGTCCTCACCACTCGCAGGCACCACCTGTGCCGTGGCCGTCGCTACTGCCACGACTTGGGTGACCGCGTCGAGGCCCTGCATGGCCAGGTGGCGCGGCTGGTGGAGCAGGCTGGCCGCCAGCCCGACTCCTCCACTGCCCTCTACCACTTCAACGCCTCCCTCTACCTGCTTCGGGTCTTGAAGGGTGGCACTGCCGAGGGGCGTGTGCACGAGACGCAGGGGGCGCTGGAGGCCGGCACCCACCCCAGCACCGTGCCTGAGAGCCCGCAGGTGAGCAGGACCTGGCCCAGGAGTAGCTCACCCTCTGATGTCTGAAGCTAGCCCAGTCTCTGCTCCCGTCCCAGAGACCCTCTCTGGCCTCACCCAGCTCTCTCACCTGGCCTAGGCTGCCAGCTGCTTGAACTTGAACCTCACGACGCGCATCTACTCGTCAGCACTGAGCTCCTTCCTGACCAAGCGCCACAGCCCCCTCACGGTCCCCATGTTCCTCAGCCTCTTCTCCCGGCACCCAGTGAGTGTCGGGACCCACCCTGCCCACTTGGGGTCCCCACTCAACCCCACCCGCGCCTTACAGCCCTCCCCTTCCCGCCAGGTGCTCTGTAAGAGCCTGCTCCCCGTCCTGGTCCAGCGAGTCACAGGCCCAGGGCGGCCCCGCCAGCAGGTAAGAGACTTCCCGGCTCCCAGCCCAGGGCCTGTGGGAATCAACCTGCTTAACCTGCTTCTGACGCCCCAGAGCGCTGCCCTGGTTAACACGGGCACTGCCGTCCCTGCCACACCGTGAGCACAGAGGAGCTGAGGGGGCGGGGCCTCACTCCCGCAGCCACCGCTGCCCATCTGACTGCACAGAGGACGCCCCGGTAGTGTCTGCTCAGGCGCCAGGGCTGTTGGGGGCAGACTGGATGAAGATGGCACTAGCCAGGAATGGGTAGGAATTGTCCCACCTGAGGTCCCACCTCTATCCAGCTGGGAGGCCTCGGTGCCCCCACCTGTACATGAAGAGACGCAAGCACGTGGTCATGGAGCCCTGAGCAGCTGGCGGCCTCACACGCCGCCCACAGCCATGCCTAGCAGGCCCCCTCCCCCCGCAGCCTCTCGCACCCAACATGCTGAGGCTCCAGGCACCCGCCTTCCCCCAACCACAGACCCAGGCCTGCCTGCTGCTCCAGAAGACCCTGTCCATGCGGGAGGTGAGGTCATGCTTCCAGGACCCCGAGTGGAAGCAGCTGATCAGCCAGGTCCTGACAAAGGTCACGGAGGTAACAGCCAGGGGGTGCCCCTTCTCCCCGCCTGCTCAGGATCAGTTCACTGGGAGAGGACAAGCCAGGATTGGAGCCTGAGCCTCCCGGAGTGTTGAGGGGTGGGGGCAGGGAATTGGGATTGTCCCAGGAGACGGTCCCAGCTGGGAAACCAAGGCTTTGACAGCTCTCCGGAGTGCCTCAGCCTGGCCACCCTCCCCAGAACCTGCGCACACTGGGGGAGGCGCAGACCAAGGCGGAGCACCAGCAGGCGCTGTCCTCCCTGGAGCTGCTCAGTACTGTCTTCAGGACCTGCAAACACGAGGTGAGGGGGGCGCCTCAGGCCTCCCAGGCAGCAGTGCCATTCCCCGGACCGGACCTCGGGGGCGGGGTCATGTGGGGAAGGTTCTCAGTGCCTTGTTCGGGGCTCTGGGCTGTCATTTGGGCAGTTAGAGCTGGGGATGGGCGAGTGACTAGGGAAGGGACTGTGCCACCCTGTCCTGCAGGGTGGGGTGCAAGGGTATGGCGCTGCCATGTCCAGTGAGAAAGCTGAGAAGGAGTTGGCAGGGCTGGAGACGGTGGAAGGGTGGGAGAAGACTCAGGGTGGACATACGTTAGGGAGGCCATGTTTCCAGGCCTGGTGCAGGGTGTGGGAGGGTGGAATGTGACACATTGGGCAGCCACAGGGCAGGGCCGGGAGGCAGCTGTAGGTGGCCATCTTGGTCCCCCAATCTGGCCCAGAGGGCAAGATTTGGGAGGCCTCAGCGTAGGTGCCAGTCAGCCCTTACGGAGGGAGAGCTTGCCAAGGCTGTGCCGGCGGGCAGAGGTGTGGCCTGGGATGGGTCTCGCAAAACTGGGTGATAGCGAGGAAGGCAGGAGAGCAGGGCTCCTGGAAGCCAGGGGATTCCAACAGTATCCCATTTAGGACGTGCAGGGAGGCTGGGGGCAAGCGTCGGCAGCCCCACAGTGATGGAGTGGTGGGGGTGGCCCTCCTGGAGGTGGGCGAGCCATGGCCACTGCAGAGACTCTCAGACCAGGCCTGTGGCTGTGGGGAGGAGGAGAACCAACACCTGGGCACGTGTTTCCTCCAACGGTGAGAGACACGGACGCCTTAACAGGCAGAAGGAAAGGCTGAGGCCCAGGAGAGTGCAGGGGTCGCTGGCGAGACGGCAACGGGGCCAAGGTGGGAAGACCACCGGGAGCCCAAGAGAGGTGCGGCCACCACCGCTCTGCCTTCCCACCCTCTGCAGAAGCTGACCTTGGACCTGACGGTGCTCCTGGGCGTGCTGCAGGGGCAGCAGCAGGGCCTCCAGCAGGGGGTGCACAGCCGCCTGCTCGACCTCTACTGGCAGGCCATGAAAACCCTGGGAGTCCAGTAGGTTCTGGGCGGGGCTAGGATCGCCCTCACACTGCTGCACACACTCATATGTGGGAGCCCTGGGCCTCTGGGGCCCCACAGGACCCGGGTGGAGGTGGCTGCTGCCCTCACTGGGCACCTTCTTACCTGCTCACTCCCCTTCAGGCGCCCCAAGTTGGAGAAGGATGCCAAGGAGATCCCCAGCGCCACCCAGAGCCCCATCAGCAGGAAGCGGAAGAAAAAGGGATTCTTGCCAGAGACAAAGAAGCGCAAGAAATGCACATCAGAGGACGGCACGCCTACAGCCACCGGCGGGAGCCAGCCCCCCAGCACGGGCAGGAAGAGGAACAGGATGAAGGCCAAGGGCCCGGCCCAGGCCAATGGGACGTCTACCACTAAGGGTCCAGCCCCTGGCACCCCCAGCCTGAGCCCCAGCACCCCTGCCATGTCCCCAAAACTGCAGAAGAAAAACCAGAAGCTGTCCCAGGTCGATGGAGCTCCTGGGTCCCCCACAAAGCCTACAGGCCAAAAGCAGCACCTCGAGGCTCTTCCCAAAAGGGTCTTGGACAAATCGCCAGTGTCTGCACTGGCACGGAAAAAGGCAAGTCTGCCTTTGGTCATCAGGAGCCCCAGCCTGCTCCAGAGTGGGGCCAAGAAGAAAGCGCAGCTGAGGAAGGTGGGGAAGCCCTGAGCGCAGGCCACCCTCAGCCTCCATCTGCCCAAGACTCTTGTTTTTCCACCATGATTTGAATATGCAAGCCACTTCTAAGGCTGTCCCCAGGGAGGGTGTCACCGCCTGCCCAGGCATCCTGCTCTGGTAAGCACAGCCTGAGCCGTTCCTGCAGGGGTCCCAGGATGCGGAGACCCCCCTGGTTCTGGGTTGGGACTGGCTCCAGGGCCCTGTGGACCGGGTCCAGGGCTCAGGTTCGCCTGGGTGGGTACAGGGTGACATGCTGGCTGCAGGCTGGGTACAGGTGTGACCGTCACTCGCACCCCCACCCCCAGGCTTTTTTGCTGAGGGAGCCACCGGGGGTGATTTAAATAGGTTTATTTCTTCATTTACAAGAGGAATATATTTGGCTTCTCTCTTAAGACTCTGAGATTCACAATCAGCAGCTCTCTAAAAAATAAAGGAGCAGTTTGACTTCCGGAAGGAAGAGGAGGCAACGCTTGGACCTGGTTCTTGTACAACAAGAAAACATCGCTGGGGCCCCGGCTAAGGCTGTGGGGAGGCCGGGCTTCAGGGGTACCACCCCCACCCCACCCTCATCAGGCCTCCCGGGTACCCCAGAGCTCGGTGGGTGAGTATTCCACTAGCTTACACCCACCGAAGCCGCAGCCAGCCAGTAACTCGGGGGTGGGGAGAGCGTTGTCCACGCCAGCTCTTGGGGTCTCCTGCTGGCCACAGGGGCCCCCTACGCCAGCACCACCCTGATGGCAGCAAATGTGCAGGGAGTGTGTGACACAGGGGCTAAGCTCCCCCAAAGGGGTTTGGGGCTGGTGTGATGTTGGCAGCTGCATCCTGGTGTGCGCACAGGCGTGAGTGGGGTGGCCAAAGCCAGGGTGAAGGTCTGGCCCCGGGGGTCATTTGTGTGATAGGGGCTGGCCTCTCCCAGCGCCTCAGCCCACGCAGGAAGCTTTGTAGAGAGCTGCCTCCTCCAGCAGCAGAGCTCTGGCGACTGCCCCGTGGATTCTGGGAATGGTCTCCTGGGCCCAGGCCCTGGCAAAGGCTCAGCACAGCCTCAGGAGGGAGGGGGTTCCTGGCTTGGGGGGTCGCAGGGAGAGGCTAGACAGCAGAAATATTCCCGGGGCCACCAGGAGCCCTGCAGAGGTGGGCTGGTGTGTGACCCCGAGACCACGAGCCTGGGCCCAGGTGGTGCACCACTGCAGCCAGGGCCTTCACCCCTGGTGATGCCAGCTTCTCAGAACAGTCCCCGCCTGGGACCTCCAGGCCAGGGGCCAACCCAAGACAGACAGTGGCCTCCAGAGAGACCAGCCCGGCCAGGGGTGCCCGGCTTCATCTGCCAGGTTGAGTCTGATGTCCCCAAGGTCAGAGGCCGAGAAGCAGTGGTCCTGCATGCCGGCCCTCACCTGGGCCTCAAAGCCAAGACTGCCGCCCCGAGGCCTGGGCCGTTCCCTCTACGTATGGCCCAGGGCCTGCTGAGTCTTCAAAGCTGCGGATCGTGCTTTGCCCAGCAAGTTGCCTGGGAAAGTCTAGCATCCTGGCCCTTCGTTCCAGGGAGGGCAGGGACTTGCCCAGGATCATGTAGACTGGTGGCAGGCCAGGCTCTCCCCAGACACCCACTTGGGGCTACCTTCTTCCTTGGCCCCAGGGGCCTGGCAGCCCAGACCTAGGGCCGGGAATCTGTCCAACCTCGTGGCTCCAACACACACAGCCTTCCAGGGTGACTGAGGACACTGCCTCTTCCTGAAGCCAGGGCCACTCAGCAGGCCCCGGCCAGAGCGGCTGCACACCTAGCCGTGGATCACACAGAAAGCCAGTGGGCCGCCCAGCCGGTCCTGGACGCTGTAGGACACCTTCCAGGCTAGGTGGGAGTATGAGTTCTTCATTGTCCCAGTGGCACCTGGAGCAAGGGGCATCGGGTGAGAAGCAGGGCTCCGGGGGCCCCTGCCAGGCTGCCCTCCCCCATCCACTCGCTGTTGGAGCAGCAGGCCTCCCCCTGGGCTTGGGGCTGTGACCCTGGTTCTCGTGCTGCCGGGATGGTCCCAGGAGCCAGGCCCTGGTACGTCTAGGAGGACCCGGGAGGACGGAAGTCCGGTTAGAGTGGGGCGTTCTGGCCAGGCCCCACCCAGCCCTTGGAAGGAATGGGGAGCTATTTACTGAAAGCGGGAGGGAGCTCTGACTCATGGCTCCATCAGTGAATCCTGGCAACATCAGAGACCAAGCCCAGGGTTGGTGGGAGGTGCCGGGGCAGGAGGGGACTCCGGAGGAAGAGTGCTCCCTGTCAGCTAGCCCGGCCTTCCCCTCCCCGAGGCCTCCCTGCCTGCACTCACCACCTCAGACTTTCACAGATGCGGGCGGCATCACCAGCTGGTTCACCCTGGGGGAGAGACGGGCAGGGGTCAGGGTGGCGCGTCAGCAGGGTCCGGGCCCGGGCACTGCTCTGGCACATCTCGTCGTGGGGGCCAGCTGACCGGAGGGGCTGGGCAGGGACCTCGTCAGCCCCAGCGGGAGGTGGGAGAGCCCAGGGGTGAGGAGAGGAGAGAGAGGAGCACAGAGGAAAGGAGAAAGAAGTCAGAAGGTGAGAGGAAAAGGAAGGTGGGGGAGTCCCAGCTTCCAAAACCACCAAGTCCAAGCCTGGACCCGCCACACACCCCTGTGGCCCCCTACAGCTTCAGGCTGATGCTGGCGCTGAGCCCCACAGGCGCGGGGAGGCCCGGGGGCTGGACCCCAGCAACCAGGCCGCCCACTGGGTGCACCCAGGTCTACCCTCTGCCACCCCCGAGCAGGCCTCCCCTCAGCCCCACTCACTGCTGCTCAGCCTTGGCGCGGTCACTGAGGAAGAAGAGCGCCGTGGCAAGGAAGAACATGCCCCCCAGGACCACGACGAAGGGACAGAGCATGAGCGCGTAGCCCAGGCTCAGGAACTCCCAGAGCGGCGAGTCCTTGGTGCTCTGGCGAATCAGGTCTGAGATCTGTGAGGATGTGGGGTGGGTGTCAGGGCAGAGCCTCCGAAGCCCCCAATCTCCCCAGGCCAGCCCCACCCAGGGCTACTCACAAAGCCAATGAGGTAGGGGCTCCCGGCGTCCCCCAGCAGGTGGGAGGTGAAGCTCTGCAAGGCCACAGCCGTGGCACGCCGGGTGGGGATGACCACGTACTGCGGGAGAGGTGGGCAGGTCAGTGGCCCCAGGAGCTGGCCCACACGCCCGGCCCCAGCCCTGGGCCTGGCACGTCTGAAGCCCCACACCCTCAGACTTGCTCCTCTCTCCCCTGGACCCTGCCCTCCTCCCCGCCAGCCACCGTTCTCCTCCCTGAGCCCCTCCACCCACACACAGCTTCAATCACCCCCTCAGCCCCAGGGGCTTCCCCGCCTCCAGCCCAGACCAGTGCCACCTGCCCCACACCAAAAGCATCATTGGCCTCAAACCTGCTGTGCCCCCAGGGTGCCCCTCAGAAATGGGAATCTTCACCTCCCTCCCAGCTACTTGCAGCCAAGGGTGGGTAATTTTGGGGGTTGCCCAGGTGCTAGTCACTAGAGGCCATTAGCCCAGAGCCCTCCGGACCTCGCAGTACCCGAGCCGTCAGGAATGGCCACACTGCCACCTCCCCTGCTCAGCTCTCGTTCTGTTCCTGAGACCAGGCTGTTGTGGCTTCTGCCCTGCTCAGCTCTTGCTCTGTTCCTGAGACCAGGCTGTTGTGGCTTCTGCCCTTGGCCCATAGTCACGGGGACATTGAGGCCCAGAGAGGCACATGTTCCAGGGGAACCCGAACCCCAGCTGGGGCCATTTGTCCTCACTCCCATCAAGCTAAAGACCCATCTTGGTTCCCCTCCCTGAGGACCAAGTAAGGCCTGACTAGCCTGGGACAGGAGCTGGTGGCAGGCTCCTGCCTAGAAGAGCCTCTGCTCGCACCCATGGGCACCCTCAGCACTGAATGCCAGGTACTGCTGGGCCCCAGGCCCCCATCAGACCAAGCAGGCCCGACCCACAGGAGGTGCACTTCAAAGCTGGGCAGGCCAGAGTCAGGAGGGGCTGGGGGGACGGGGCAGGACAGGCACGGCCAGCTCTGTGGGTGCCCAAGCCCCTGTGCCCTGAGCTCCAGCTGCCTCACCTCTTTGGAGTGCCAGCCTTAGTGGGCCTCAGCAGCCAGCACCCATGGGCACCCCATTGCAGGAGAGGTGGGGGCGGGTGGAAAAAGGCCTGAATCTGGTTAAACGGAGTGGCCCCGTTTCCAGCAGGAGTAAACTGACACTGAATAAACTGGGACACAATTTCCCTGGGACCCTGACCCTGCCGGCAGCCGTCAGGGGCTCCCCCGGGGGTGGTGGAGGCAGCGGAGGAGGGGTCCTGGCCAGCACCTAGGGCTCTTGATCTGCACAGACTCACTCCTCCCTTCATGCTGGGCCTGGGCAGCGACCCCAGCCCACCCCTACCACTGCCTGGCTCCGTGCTGAGGCTCAAAGCCGCATCAGACCTCCCCACCACCACCCCAGCCCATGGACTCGGGGACAGAGAGAGACAGCACAAGGGAAGCGGATACGCCAGGAGGCTCAGGGTGGGCAAGGCAGACTTCCCAAAGCACAGGAACCAGCAGGGGCTGTGGAGCCTGGCAGACTCCTCCTGGGCTGTCCCATGCTGGGCACCCGATCCCGAGCACCCTGAAGGTCCACCCATGAGTTCTTCCTCTGTCTGCCCCAGAGCCTGCCCTGACACCTTCCAGACACACTCCCCTGTCCCCTGCTGACCCTGGCCAGGCTGATCCCTGGGCACAGGACCAAGTGTCACACCCCTGCCACCCCCAGACGGCCACGCGTTCCTAGCCCCCTCCTGGCTCCTCCCAGGGTGCTCCCGTCCCCACCCAGGGATGCAAGCCCCTGCTGGCCGCTCAGATGGCCCTTTGTCCCCGGCCGGCTGGTCTGGAGCCCATTGTTGGCCCGTGAAGACGGCCTCTGTCCGCCAGCCCCAGCCGCAGGCACTCGGGCAGGCGCGCCTGGGAGCCAGGCTAAGCAGGGAGGGGCAGAGCCCATGAACACTCAGACCCGGGGGAGGAGTGCTGGCAGGCAGCAGCCTGGCACTGCCAGCCTCCCTGACACTAACCTGAGCCTCGAGACACCCCTCCTCACCCAGTCCCCACATCTTGCTCTGCCCGCCCAGCCCTCTGTTTCCTGGCCCTGTCCAGACGCAGACCCCAAACTGATCCCCTCCCTGCCTCTGGCTTCACCTTCCTGGCAGGCCTGCCTTCCCACCGACCCGCCACCAGCTCTCCCGCCCCTTCACCCGCCCTTCCCAGCCGCCCCGTGAGGTCGAGGCCTGGGTCAGCTGCACAAGGTGACCTCGGCCTGCCTGGCTCACCATGAGGATGTCGGCGGTGATGGCCCAGTTGGAAAACAGCAAAGTCTCCCCTACGAAGATACAGATCTGTCCAGGAGAGAGCAAAGCAACCATCAGGAGCCCCTCCCCCCGCAGCAGCCATAGGCTGCTCCCTACACACTGGCTGCTGGCAGGGAGCCCACAAAACCTCACCCACCTCCCAGGCCCACATCCATTCATGGGCCGTCCAGAGACCAAGCCATGCCCACGGTCCCAAGGCACCCAGAGGCCCCAACAGGCCTGGGATGCGCAGGGCAGCCAGAGAACAGGAGCCTCCTGAGGGAAGGGACCGTCCCACAAGTCACAGAATTTCCCATTCCAGACCCTCCCGTGGTCCAGGCCCAGCTCGTCCAGCACCCCTCCCCCCACCGCACTCACATAGGCCCCTACAATGCTGCTCTTGGCAGCCACGAAGATCAGGCAGATGAAGATGGCAGAGCCCAGCATGCCCACGGCACACACCAGGGGGTCGGCCCGCTGGGTCTTCAGGCGGCACCAGCGCGTGGCTCCCGCACCCGTGACCACTCCCAGAAAGCCCGTAAAGCAGGTGATGGCCCCGAAGATGAGGCTGTGGGGACAGGATGGGGGCATGAGTTGAGGGGGTCAGGGCTCAGGCTGAGGGGCCCTTCTGTCCGAGGTCCCACCCCAAGGGGCCCCACCTGTCCTTGGCCCCACAGGGCGGGCTGCTGCACGACTCCGCCGTCTTCTGCACGACTTGTGCGCGGTGCAGGTAGAGTGGGATCCACATGCCCAGGGCCCCTGTGGCGAAGGAGACAGCCGACGTGGCCAGGGAGGAGAAGACGTAGCTGCGGCTGGGGAGAGGCCAGGCAGTGGCGCTGAGCTGAGGGACCTCCTGCAGCTCCCACGGGCAGCCCCGTGCACGGCGGGGACAGAAGGCCCCAAATGCCTCATCTTACAGGCCCCAGGGGTGAGGGTTCAGGCTGCAGGAATAATAGATTCTCGGGGCCAAAACGTCCCTCCCAGCACTGACACAGCAGAGCTGGCGGGTGTCCGGCTGAGGGTGCAGGGGGCTGACCTGCAGGGAGAGCCCCCTCACCTCGGCACTCCTCCCCCTGCCCGCCAGGCCCTTCCCAGCCATACTCACTTTCGGATCAGGGCCTTCATATCTCGGAGCCATGAGGTCCGGGCCTTGAGCTGGTCCCCAAGCTGGTCGGCATGGCCTCTCTTAGTGGCTGGGACCAGGATGAGGATGAGCGTTCCTGTGATCATGCCCAGGACAGGGGACACCTGTCAGGGAGCAGGACGTTAGGACACCAGGGCCTGGCCAGCCTCGTCTCTGCTGCAGAAGGGGGGCAAACTGCACCTTCTCCAGGCCAAAGGCTTCTCCTCTGAGCTGGGGTCTGCCCAGCCTTCCTGACTGGGCTGCTGAGAAAAGCTGGGGCTGAGATCAGTCAAGGTGCTGGGGGCTTGAGATAGGCTTTCCAGACCAGGGGCAGGACCAGAGTGGGGAAGGTCCAGGGAAGCCAGACAGACTGGAGGAAAAAGAAGGGGTGGGTAAGTGGAGCAGTGTGGATGGACAGAGGAGGAGAGATGTCTGAAGAGATGGATGGAGAATGGAAGGAGGGAGGGAGGGATGAATCGATTTATGGATGTATGGATAGATGGATGAATGGATGAATTGATGGACAGACGGATGGATGGGAGATAAGTAGATAGCTAGATGGGATGATGACTTTGAGGGAGGAGAGAATTCCCGAGGCAGGTTCCCAACATAGGTTCCTCAGCCTCGGGGCACTGGGAAGGTGCTGTCTGGGCGTAGAGCGTCTGCCTGACAGACCAGGTGGGCTGGCATTTAGGGGTGGCCCATACAGGCCCCACAAGAACAGAGGCTCACCAGCCCTTTCAGGTCTTCCCTGTGTCCAGCCCATTTTCTGGAAGAGAACCTCAAGGCCCCAGGTTTCTCTCCGGATGGGAGGGTGACATCCTGGCCTCCTGGATTCCATCCCACTAGCCCCTCAGAACAGTCTCCCCTCGCGCCCCCGGGACTGGGAGCCCCTGGGCTGGGGAGTTCCTCCGCATGCCACCTCCCTCTCGCCCCCCATTAAGAAATTCCACGGAGGCTGCTTCCTTCCTGCTTTTAGGAAAAAACACTTTGTCTTAAGCTTCCGCTCCTCCGAGAGACTGGGGGCCTCTGTTTCCTCCGATTGCACTGTCCTGGGGCCCCAAACCCAGTGAGACAGGAAATGACTCCAGACCCTGGGGCCCCCACACAGAGGTCTTGTCCCAGCCTTACCCTAGCACAGTGCCAGGGCTCCAGGCAGGAAGCACCACCATGGACCTGGAATTTCCTGACATGGTGGGAGAATCCTTAGTTCTCAACCTGGGACTCCCGGGCAAGAGATTCGAACGCTCAGCCTGGGGGCCCTGAGGGCGGTGGGACTGTCTGGCTTCCCGCACGCCGGAGCATTCTGACACCTCAAGCTGCGCTAATCTGGAAGGGCAGGAATTTCAGGGTCCAGGCAGCTAGGGAGGAATCCTGGAGGCCTATGTCCTAGCCTGGGCTCCATCTCTGGGCAACCCTGGGGTGAGGTCTGGACTGGAGGGTGTCCTTGTGGAGGGAAGGGACGTAGGTCTTACCCGCAAGGCCCAGTGCCAGTCTCCAGCTGCCTGCTTCACGCTGGAGCCAGTGATGTAGCCCAGGCCGCTGCAGAGAAGAGACACACGTCAGGCCGAGCAGAGACCGGGGCTGGGGACAGGGAGCGCCCGCTGGTCTGCAAGGAGGCTGCCCACCCTCACCACCCAGCCAGCTGGCCAGGGAGTGGGTCCAGGCATTTCTCAAAGGCTGACCATCCACCTGTTGAGTCCCCTGAGGGTGCAGGGACCCTTCCCCCGATCCTCAGCCGGACACCGGTGTCTCGGCTCTCACCTGCCCAGCGGGATGGCGAAGTAGAAGACGGACAGCATGAGTGTGCGCGTGTTCTTGGTGAAGAGGTCGCCGATGATGGTGGGTGCGATGGTGGAGTAGCTGGCCTCGCCGATGCCCACCAGCCCCCGGGACAGCACCAGCAGCCAGAAGTACTGTGGGGAGCGGCGGCGGACGCTGGGGACAGGCCACCCGCCCTCTGCCTCTCATCTCTGCCTCCCACTTGCTCCCTCCGCCCGGCAAGGCCCAGGAACCAGGGGAGAGAAGGGTAAGGGTGCTGGTGGGCTGCACCACTGTAAGAACAACCTCCCCGGCCAGTCCGGGCCTCAGTTTGCCCCTCTGTATAGTGGGTCTGACGGGGCCTGGCTGGCCCGTGCTGGGATGGGACAGGGCGATCCCAGCTTGAGAGTGGTATAGCCCAGACAGACCCCTCTGCCCCCATAAGCTCTGGGGACACAAACCTAGGTGTCCACTCTCCACCAACTAGGAGACCTGCTCCCTGGTTGTGACTCCACTTCAGGAGCCTCAAGCCACCACACTTCACTCTGTCCCTCTCCCAAACCGGGTGACTGGGCCAACTCGGGCAACGCTGAGGGCCCAGCGTGAGTAGGGAGTGGGCAGGGAAGCCCGGGGGCCTAGAGCCCCTCCCCCTGCACACATCAAAGGGCAAAGCCTGGCTCATTGGGGAAGGGTGGGGCCCTGCCAGCTGCTGGTGGCACGACCCTTTGATGTGGACCTGTCCCCTCCTGTCCCCAGCTGCCTGGGGCCTGAGAACCCAGCCTGGTCACCGTTCCCCAGCCCCACCCTGACCACTCATCTGGCCAGCATCGCCCACATGCAACCCTCTCCGGGGGCTCCCTGACTTCCCTCCCCCTGCTCACCTCGCCCCCAGCTGGCTGTGATCGCGGCTGCTGCCTGGGTTGGCCCTTCTCTGACCCCTCATGCTGGTCTCTTTCTCCCTCTCGCTCTCCCCATCTGCCCTTAGCTCCTCACCTTTGTTTCTCTTCCTGGGATCACCTGCCCACAGCCTTGGCTTGTTTTTCTGTGGGGTCATTTGTCTCTTTTGCATTGATTTTTTTATTTTGGAGACAGAGTATTACTGGAGTACAGTGGTGCGATCTTGGCTCACTGCAACCTCCGCCCCCACGGATTCAAGCCATTCTCCTGCCTCAGCCTCCTAAGGAGCTGGGATTATAGGCACCTTGGCCTCCCAAAGTGCTGGGATTACAGGCGTGAGCCACCGTGCCCGGGCCTCTGTGTGCTTTTAAAGAACAAATATGAGGCAGCGCACAGAGGCTCACACCTGTGATCCTAGCACTTTTGAGAGGCTGGGGCAGGAGGATTGCTTGAGGCTAGGAGTTCGAGACCAGCCTGGATAACATAGCGAGACCCCGTCTCCTCAAAATTTTAAAAATAAAAATCAGCAGGACATCAAGGGCATGTCTGTAGTCCCAGCTACTTAGGAGACTCAGGCAGGAGGGTCAGTGGAGCCCAGGAGGTCAAGCCTGCGTTGAGCTACGATCACTGCATATCAGCCTAGGTTCAAGGTGCAGTGAAACACATTTAAGACCAGGCATGATCGTTCATACCTGTAATCCCAGCACTTTGGGAAGTCAAGGCAGGCAGGTCACCTGAGGTCAGGAGTCGGAGATCAGCCTAACATGACAAAACCCCATCTCTACTAAAAATACAAAAATTAGCCGGGCATGGTGGTGGGTGCCTATAATCCCAGCTACTCAGGAGGCTGAGGCAGGAGAATCGCTTGAACCCTGGGTGGGGAGGGCAGGGGGTGTCAGAGGTTGCAGTGAGCCGAGATCGAGCCGTTGCACTCCAGCCTGGGCGAAAGAGCAACACTCCGTCTCAAAACAAAAAACATTTAAACATAAAATGAAAGTAAAAGGAAACCTTCCATGCATCTTATCCTGTAACTTCCTTTTGCCCCCTCATTCTTATCTCTTTGAAACCCATTTATGCTGATCAGTCAAGATCTAGTTCATTCTTTTGCTGTCAAGAGTCTCACAGGGATGGGCACAGTGGCTCACACTTGTAATCCCAGCACTTTGGGAGGCTCAGGTGGGTGGATCACCTGAGGTCAAGAGTTCGAGGCTAGCCTGGCCAAGATGGTGAAACCCCATCTCTACTAAAAATACAAAAATTAGCTGGGTGTGGTGGCGCATGCCTGTAATCCTAGCTACTTGGGAGGCTGAGGCAGGAGAATCACTTGAACCCAGGAGGCGGAGGTTGCAGTGAGCTGAGATTGTGCCATTGCACTCCAGCCTGGGCGACACGAGTTGAGAGCGAAACTCTGTCTTAAAAAAAAAAAAAGAGTCATACACACCATTTATCTGTGTAGCCAGTGATGGCCATTTAGATTGCTTCCTTTTTTGTTTTTGTTATGACACTGCTGCAACGAACCTTCTTACGTGCATGTGTCTACAAGCTGGAATTTCTCTCTTGCGGATATACCCCAAGTAGAGGGCTGGGCCATGGGAGATACAGAGAGTTGTATAATATCCTGCCATTTCACTCTCCAAAGAGACTCTACCAATTTACACTCCCACCAGCAGGGCTGGAGTCCCCGAGGAGTCCTCGCAGCTTTGATAACACTCGGTATTGTCAGCCTTTGTAATTGTTGCCAATCTGACGGGTGTGAAATGGTACCTCACTGCTCTCATTTGCATTTCCCCATCACTAGAGAGGCTGAGCACTGTCCTCCTACATTTATTGGCCGTTTGGGTGTCTTCTGAAGCTGTCTGTAACTATCCCTTGCCCATTGTTCTGCTGTGTTATTTGTCTTTTTCTTATTGATGTATAGTCCTAGATTTTAAGAGCTTGCTTTTTGCTTTACTCTCACCTATCTGGACTTTATTCTGCAGTATGGTTTGAAATACAGACCAAACTTTTCTTTCAGTCCAGATGGAGAAATAGTTCTTCCCAAGCCACTTGTTTCAGATGCAGCTTTTGTCTCCCACTAAATCCCCACAGAAGTGAGGACTGTCGCATGGATCTTAGTCCACGGCTCTGCTGTTTGAGTTAGAATAGCTGCATTTTCATAACTAAGAGGCAAATCCCCTTTCACTGTTAATTTTTCACAATGTTCTTGGCAGTTGCTGGGCATTTTCCCTGCCAAATTAACTTCAGAACCACATAACCAAGGTCTACCAAAAACCCCCATGGGATGCAAATTGTGACTGCAACGGATTTCTAGATTCACTGGGGGTGACCTGTTTCTCCCTGTGCCTCTGCTTACCTCCTCTCCTGGAAAACCTGCCGATTCTCTCTGCCTTCCCTCCGACGTCCCCTCTGTCCACCCACATCTGACCCCACCATTGTTCTTCAAACTTTTCCAGAGCTCAGCACTGCCACAGAAGGAAGCCCAGACCCTCGAGCCTGGCATTCAAGGTTCTCCATGACTCAGTCCCTGCTTCCTTTCCAGTGAAGATGCAATCCTCAATCTGTTTTTTTTTTTTTTTTTTTTTTTTTTTTTGAGATGGAGTTTTGTTCTTGTCACCCAGATTGGAGTGCAGCGGCGCAATCTTATCTCACTACAGCCTCCACCTTCCGTGTTCAAGCGATTCTCCTGCCTCAGCCTCCCAAGTAGCTGGAATTACAGGCATATGCCACCATGCCTGGCTAATTTTTGTATTTTTAGTGGAGATGGGGTTTCTCCATGTTGGCCAGGCTGGTCTCGAACTCCTGACCTCAGGTGGTCCACCCACCTCAGCCTCCCAAAGAGCTGGGATTACAGGTGTGAGCCACTGCACCCGGCCCAATCTCACTCTTTCAACACACTCCACCATTTCTGCATCTGTGGGTTGGCCCCCTCTGCCCATGATACCTTCACCAAAAGGCCTAATCTCCCAGTCCTGCCTGCATAGCTCAACACCACCTCCTCCAGGAAGCCTTCCCTGACCCCATGGATTTCAAGAGACAGCTGTCTCTTTAGTGAGGATTCTTTCTGCACCTCTTGAAGGCTCTGAGCACAGGAGCTCCTGTCAAATCTTCCTGCCCCAAAGCCTGGGTGCTCCCAAGGACAGCGCTACAGTGAAAGCTCCTTGAACACAGATCATGCTCTCCCCTTCTTCCATCATCTTTCTCTACAGCAGCCATCATGTGATTGTCCCTCTCTGCTTGAATGCACCTAGAGATGGGAAACTCACTATCTCACAAGGTAACAGGCTCATCTTCGGAGGAAAGAGCAGAAACGGGCTGGTTGAACACGGGGTGTGTTCCAGGGCCTGGCCCTTCACAGCTCGGCTCCTTCTCACAGGAAACCTTCGAGCTGGGAAGCATCACCCCCATTTTAACGATGAGGAAACCGAGGCTCAGAGAGATTTAAGTTTCTCCAGGCCACAAAGCTGAGTAGGCAACAAAGTTGGGATAGTCAAGCCGAGGCCTGGGAGAGCTAAATGAGAGGACGCGTCTTTGTGTTGAATTCATGTTTGCTTCTCTGGAACGTCGACCCAAGAAGTTAGCTGGTCATCAGACCAAGCACAAACTGAGCAAGAACCAGAGAGGGGTAGTGACTCCCCCAGGGTCACACAGCCAGGTAATGGCAGAGCCAGGACTAGAACCCAGGGCCCTCACTCCTAGGCCAGACTTGTTCTTTGCATCCATCCCAAGTCAGAGGGCCACTCAGAAGGGGTCAGGAGGCCACACGGGCTGCAGGTCTCTCCGATCAGGCCAGTGTGGGGAGAGCCCCAGCTGCAGGGCTGGTTTATGAAAGTGCCCGAAGACCACCTTATCCCTCTGAACTGGGAAGACGCTGGGGTTCAAGCAAAGGAGCTGGAAGCCCTGGGCTGGACGAGCACAGGCCAGTGAGACTCGCCGGTCACTGGAGGGCCCAGGACGCAGGGGTGGGGGAGAAGCCAGGGCGGGCCTCACCTGCTGGGGAATGAAGGAGCTGGAGAAGGTGACCGCCGACCAGAAGAAAATGCCACAGCTGAGAATCACCTTCCTGTTGAAGCGGTCGCCCAGGTAGCCGAAGATAGGGGCGGCCACCATGAAGCTGCAGATGAACACTGCGCAGGGAAAGGAGAGCTTGAGGGGCTGCCCAGGCCCCGCGCCCCGGCCCACCAGCCCACTTCACACCCACTTGAGGCCACGTGCCTGCGGGGCAAAGCGACCGAGGAAGCAGCCCAGAGAGAGGGGACAGCAGCCTGACCTGCACCCCAAGAAGGTGGGACTGGCCTTCTGAGGTCAGGCGATTCCATGGTGCCATCCCCTCCAATGTATGTCCAGTTTGCCCAGTTTGTCCAGTTTTAGGTGAGCCCTTTGGTTACTTTTTTGGAGAGTCTTGCTCTGTCACCCAGGCTGGAGTGCAGTGGCGTGATCTCCGCTCACTACAACCTCTGCCTCCTGGGTTCAAGCGATTCTCCTGCCTCAGCCTCCTAAGTAGCTGGAATTACAGACTTGTGCCACCACACCCAGCTAATTTTTGTATTTTTAGTAGAGATGGGGTTTCACCATGTTGGCCAGGCTGGTCTTGAACTCCTGACCTCATGATCCACCTGCCTTGGCCTCCCAAAGCACTGGAATGACAGGCGTGAGCCACTGTGCCCGGCCTTGGGTACTTTTTAAAAGAGTAAAGACCTATTTATTGAACACTGTCTACATGCTAGACACTGTGCTGGGGCTCAGTATGTCATATCTCACGTATCTTTTTAAAATTTATGTTTATTGTTTTGAGACAGGTCTTACTCTGTCACCCAGGCTGGAGTGCAGTGGCACAATGTCAGCTCACTGTAACCTCCACCTCCTGGGTTCAAGCGACTCTCATGCCTCAGCCCACCTGAGTAGCTGGCATTACAGGTGCAGGCCGCCATACTTGGCCAATCTTTGTATTTTAGTAGAGATGGGGTTTGGCCATGTGGTCCAGGCTGGTCTCGAACTCCTGGCCTCAAGTGATCCACCTGCTTCGGCCTCCCAAAGTGCGAGGATTACAGTCGTGAGCCACCGCACCTGGCAGTATCTCACGTATCATGTACCTTTCCAGCCCCCTCCCACCTCACAGATGCAGAGACAGATGCAGAGGGAAAGTGACTTTCCCAACAGCCCACAGGCAATAAAAGTCCCAGCAGGGGTGTGACCCCATCTGCCTGACTCCAGGGCCTGTGTTCCTTATACTTTACCACACTGCACTCCTTATTCTACTTGGGAAAGAAGTTCAGAGAGAGGAAGGGATCTACACAAGGTCACACAGCAAATCAGGGCAGAACTGGGTCAGGAACTCCATTTCACACCTGCCAGATCACACAGCTGCCCTGCTCCCAGCGCCTCAGGGGGTTTCCTGATGGCCGAAAACACTGTCATCCATCCCCCCGTCCTACCCTCCTGTCATTCACCACCACCACCACCACCAATTTTTTTTTTTGAGATGGAGTCTCACTCTGTTGCCCAGGCTGGAGCGCAGTGGCACAATCTTGGCTCACTACAATCTCCACCTCCTGGGTTCAAGTGATTCTCCTGCCTCAGCCTCCCGAGTAGCTGGGACTACAGGCGCCCGCCACCACGCCTGGCTAATTTTTGTATTTTTAGTAGAGTCGGGGTTTCACCATGTTGGCCAGGCTGGTCTCAAACTCCCGACCTCAAGCGATCCGCCTGCCTCGGCCTCCCAAAGTGCTGGGATTACAGGCGTGAGCCACCACACCCAGCCACCACAATTTTAAACAGAGGAGTCAGAGAAGGAGGTATTTCAGCCAGGACCTGGAGGAGGTAAGAAAACAAATCATGCAATTCTTGGGGCGAGAACAGCAGTCGCCCAGGCCCTGGGGCAGGAGTCCACTCAGCATGTCAGGGGACAGGAGAGAGGCCGGGGTGGGGCCTCAGAGCCCCCGGTGATGACAGTGGCGTCCATGGATGACAAAGGAAGACGTGAGGGGATGCCGAGCACACGCCATGACCTGGCTTTGTCCTTCCGGGACAAGAGGTTAAAAGACTCAATGAGAGGCTACTGCCAGCGATGGGAGGAGTCTTGGAGGTCCCAGGTGGGATGAAGAGGCGCAGAGCAAGGCAGGGCAGACCCCAGGTCACAAGGCAAGGCAGCCCCTCCCCCGTTCCTCCCCCTGGAAGGCAGTCCCACAGCTGATGGCCAGATGGCCAGACAAAGGCTGGGAGTGGCAGATAAGGCAGCCCGTTGGCCTCTGACCGCCAGGCGGAATGTGTGCGTGGGCCTGAGACCCTGGCGAGAAGGGACCTGAGAGAAAAGAAAGAGGGAGAGAGGAAGGAAGGGGGAAAAGAGAGGGGAAGGCAGGGCGAGAGGGCTGGGCACAGCCCCTTGAACTTGGCTGGGGGAGTGAGCAAGAGCAGGCCGGGGAGTGTGTGTACGCAGTGGGTGTGCAAGGAGACCCACTCATTCCAGCTGCCTTGAGCAGAACCCCCTTGCAGGTGCACAGACCCGGGCGTGGGAGACACTCCCTGGGCTCAAATTCACCTCTGCTCCCTCCCAGCCGGTAACCTCAGTCAGGTCCCGACCTTTCTGTCCCACCTTCAGTGGTGTGCTGAGAAACGTTTAACTGGCTCTGAAAAAGGGGCGAGAGGAGCCCTCATGTGGCGTGTTTGCTTCCTTTTTTTTTTTTTTTTTGTATTCGGAGTCTCACTCTGTCTCCCAGGCTGGAGTGCAGGTGTGGTTCCCTGCAACCTCCGCCTCCCAGGTTTAAACAATTCTCCTGCCTCAGCCTCCCAAGCTGGGATTACAGGTGCATTCCACCATGCCTGGCTAAGTTTTGTATTTTAAATAGCAATGGGGTTTTGCCACGTTGGCCAGACTGGTCTCAAACACCTGACCTCAGGTGGCCTGACCTCTCACCTCAGCATGCAAAGTGCTGGGATGACAGGCATGAGCCACCATGCCCGGCTGTGTTTGCTCATTTCTGTGATGTAAACACCCCGCCCTGGCTGAGTTCAAGCTACCCACATCGGGTCACTGATGGGCGTGAGAGAGGGATGTGCAGGAACACACCACTGTCCAGGGTTTCTGCCGCACAAATAGAACAGACATCACCACCACGGGAACATGGAGACAGTTAAACGTAGTACAATCATTAGGAAGTGACGGCTTTTGAGTTATTACCTTTTTTTTTTTTTTTTTTTGAGATGGAGTATCACTCTGTCCCCCAAGCTGGAGTGCAGTGGTGTGATCTCGGCTCACTGCAAACTCCGCCTCCAGGGTTCAATCGATTCTCCTGCCTCAGCCTCCCGAGTAGCTAGGATTACAGGCGGGAACCGCCACACCCGGCTAATTTTATATTTTTAGTAGAGACAGGCTTTCACCATGTTGGTCAGGCTGGTCTCAAAGCCCTGACCTCAGGTGATCCACCCCCCTTGGCCTCTCAAAGTGCTGGGATTATAGGCGTGAGCCACAATGCCCGGCCCCCGTTTCTAATTATTTAATTGTAAGTTGATACAATTTAGTTATTAACAATGGTTGTATTTAATGACCAGCTCGCCATTCCTGAAATGTCAACAATTGACTCTCATGAGCCCGTCTGAGCCAGCGCCAACATGCCAACATCCTCATCTGTAAAGTGAAGATAAAAATAGCAGCTCTCCAGGGTTGGTCTGGGTACCGGCTAGCGCATGCGAGGAGGTACTTCATGGCACACCCTGCCCAGAGCAGGCCAGCCTTGGTCAACACTGGGCCCTTGTTTAAATTAGTCAGGGCAGAAATTATTTCCTCACATCTAGAAAAAGAATTTTTCCTGCTGGGCCTGCCTCCAAGGACCTGCCTGAGATCAAATCAGAACGTGAGCAGGAGAGGGGTTTCCAGTCGCGTCAGGACTCACACGTTAGGGGGAGGAGGAAGAGTCGCTCTCCCTGTGCCTGCCTGTGCCAGGTGGGGAGCAGACAGAAGAGGAGTTGCCCCGTGTCTGGCCAGGGGTAGATCCTGTTCATAAGTTGCCCCATTTAAGGACAACCTATGCTGAGCAACCAGCAAGGAGCTCCAAATCCTGCCAGGATAATGAAGAGAGGCTTCCTGGAGGTGGCGGTGTCAAAGCCGGGTGCCGAAGCATGCACAGGAGTTTACCATTACTTAACATCAATGATATACACTGAAATATAAACTTCAGATCTTACTAGCAATACCAGATAATGGCTGATGAGGCATAAAGCTTAGTGTTCATAATAACTGCACTTGTTACTCATGGAGCACTTGTTACAGGCAAGGCCCAGGGATATAGCCTCGACACACGCACAGACGATCTCACTTCATTCTGTTCTCTTCATTTGATAGGAGACAATAGAGGCCAAAAGAAGAGACGTCACACTGCTGGTGTGTGGCTGAGCCCGAATTCAAACCCCGATTTGGCAGACTCCACAGCCCTTGGCCGAAATCACTCCACAGTCTGCCGTGCTGGGAAGCGGGAAGGTCCCCGCCGATGTTCCCAAGGTCAGAGAACGCTCAGGGCACGTTGAGGACCGCAAGAAGCCAGGCCAGGCCACGGTGTGAGAAGGCTGACAAGAGGCTGTGAGAGGGGAGGCTGTGGCCGGAGGCCCAGACTCTAAAGCGCAGGACAGCGTCTGGTGTTCAGAAGGCAACAGAGAATCACCGCATGCTCTATCCACCGCCCCCAACGCCACTTGAAAAAGCCCCGCCAGGTGGGTGAAGAGGTGTCCCAGGGACGTGGCGCAGACCTTGGCCAGACCCTGGCCATCATGGCCATCCTCCCCTCTTGCCCACAGTGGGGCAGGAAGCGCAGGCCCCTCTTGGCTCTTTCAACCCCTGCTGGTTTCTGGCTGCTCACTCAGACGGGCAGAAGCCCCCAGGGCCGCAGGCAGACTCCTGGCAGAGGCAGGCACGCCCCATCCACCCACTGGCCCCAGCCTGATGAACTTGGCCAAGCGCCTACGTGCCCTTAGCTCCCCACGTCCATGCCCATCTTACAGCTGGGGTCACTGAGGCCCCAAGAGGTGGAGGAACTGGCCCGAGATGACAGCACGTGAGGAAGGAACACTCCGCACCGCTGCCTGCCCCCCAGTGCCTTCCCTCGGGACAAGGCAGTCCAGGGTCAGGGGGGAGGTGGGGTCCATCATTGCCGCCCTCCCCTCTGCTCGGGATGGACAGGAGGGAAGACCCCTCCTGACCCTCTGGGAGGTCACAAGCCTTGGAGGGGCCTGAACACAATCAGGGTAGGCACGGGGAGGGGGCGGAGAGAACGTTCCTGGCAGAAGGGACAAGATGGGTAAAGGCTCGCCCGTGTGAACCTCGTCCGCTGCAGACACAGAGGCCAGCAGGCAGCTCTGCTGGAAATAAAGACCAGCCTGGCTGGGCCTCCAGGCTAGAAGCTTCCCCTGCCCACCTCCCCGCAATCCCGTGGTCTTTGTTTGTTTGAGGAGAGCTTTCTGGGCAAACTGGCGGCCCCACCCCTGGTTCTGGTAGGGGCGGCTTTCCCAGCAGTTCCACAGGAGGACATCCTGTGGAGGGTGCGGGGAGCCCTCGCTCGGCTCACGTGTGCTGAGCCCACAGGTCTGGGACAATGGAGAGACGGGGCAGGCAGCCAGGGCCCAGCGGGCGGGGCCACAGCAGCAGGGAGGGAGGATTCAGAACAACCCGCCCGCCTCGGGGTCTCGGGCCAGGGCCTCACTCCCTCCCCTTGCTGTTCAGGCTGGAGGCCATCAGAAAGCCACAGGGGGCAGACGGGTGCCTCAGGTGCTGGCCACCTCTCACGGCAGCCCAGAGCTCAGAACTCCCGCGGGGACTTGCTGTCCTGGTGGGCAGCTCCGGGACCCCTGTCTGTGGTGAGGGGAGCTACCCTCCTGGCACGCCTGGACTGTGTGACCCCAGAAGGCCATTCTGGAGCAAGAGAGACAGGTCTGAGCTTGGGGGAGCCCTGAGCCCCCACTCTGCGCCCTTGGACCCTGCATTCGGCCCTTGCCTCAGTCTGGGCTGAACCACAGCTATTTTTACATGGCTGACCTGTTATTTGGAGAAGACTCACCATCCTCCACATCCTGTGGGCAGGGAGGATGCTCAGGAGGCATGGGGTGGGGCCAGGCTCTGCCATCCAAGGGACCGCCCAGGTTGGCCGAGCCGAGGGACAGTGCTGAGGACAGATGGCCCATCGGCACCTGAGAGCTCACCACGCTGACTTCCCAGTGGAGGAACAGGAACCACCTCCTCCATGATCCCCCTACTCAGGATGTAAACCGTGTTGGCCTCTCAGGCCTCAGGGTGAATGAGGTTTTGGGGCCACCTCTTGAACAGTGGCGGCGGGGGGAGCTTGGAGAACAGCCACAGGAGCTGTCTGACTGTGCCTTCAGAACCCAAGTCCCCTAAAGCAGGAGGCGGTTGTCGGGCGGGCCAAAGACAGGGGGGAGAACGGCCAGGAGACTCGTCCCAAAGCAGAGGCACTGTCTGGTTTCAGTCTGAGCTGGCTTTTCCTGTCCCCACTCTCCCTCCGTTCCCCCATCCCCATCCTGTCACTTCCTCGTGACCCCACAAACCCCAGCCCTGAGTAGCCTTCAGCTTCCTCTGCCACTCGTTCCCACACTTGATCTCAGAATAAGTATCCTGATACACACATCTTATGTGGACTTGCCCTGATCCAAAACCTTCTCTGGCTCCCCACTGCCCCCAGACAAAATCGACATGCCTTATCTTGGCCCTCAAGCCTTTCACAGCAGACCCTGCCCAGTGTCCAGCCTCTTCTCCTCTGTTCTCCCTGTACACTGACCCATGGCCAACGGGCCACACAGGTCACTGAGTTAAGCAGCGTCACAAACAACCTTCGTTCTCCCCCGCCCTCCCCTGTGTGCCACTGACGTCGATTTCCTCAGATCTTTCTTTTTTTTCTTTTGAGACGGAGTCTCACTCTGTCGCCCAGGCTGGAGTGCAATGGTGCGATCCTGGCTCACTGCAACCTTTGCCTCCTGGGTTCAAGCAATTCTCCTGCCTCAGACTCCCAAGTAGCTGGAATTACAGGTGCACGCCACCATGCCCGGCTAATTTTTGTATTTTTAGTAGAGCCAGGGATTCACCATGTTGGTTAGGCTGGTCTCGAACTCCTGACTTCAGGATCCGCCCACCTTGGACTCCCAAAGTGCTGCGATTACAGGCGTAAGCCACTGCACCCGGCCTGCTCTATTAATTTGGAATTTGAGTTTGTCTGCAGTGGCGATTGTACCCTGTGTCCCATGCAGGCTCTGCATCATGAAGAATTCCCTAAGGAATGGTTTGGGATTTGATTCTGCTGGGATTCCTGGAAATATAGGGGGCCTTCTTGGGGAAGGAAGTAGATGCCCCAGGCCTGTGTGGAGCAGGGGCTGGAACTAGGCTCTCTCTGTCAAGCCAGAGCCAGGTGGGAAATGTCCGTTCTTGAAAGGGAACTCCACCAGAAAACTACCCACCAGTGTGAGGACACAGCTCAGAATCAGGGAGCTTGGCTGGAAATGGAATCACCATGGTTGGAATGCAGAAGCCCCAGGCCTGGAAACTGAGCCAGACTGGTGTTCCTTTGCTGAATCTGGGCGACATGTTATATGGAAGTTGGTTGGGCTATTCTCACTACTTTTTATGTATGTTGAAAATTTTTCATGATAAAAATGTTTATATTAAAAATACTGTGACAAGCTTCGAAGACATTTATCTGGTCCCTAAACACTCTGCACCACTTGGCTTCGGTTCCAGCCCCCACTCCGTTTTTTGAGCTCAGCTCTCTGCTTCTGGCATCTGGGAATTTCCCTGCTAGCTTTAGCTGTCAAGCTCAGCTTTGTAATTTAAACATGTTTTCTTGGCATATTTTATCTAGCTTGGAGGGGAAAGGAGGGCTTCACACATTTACTAGATCTCACACACTGACTAAAAACTCTAACTCCTCTTTCTTTTTTTTTTTTTCTTTTCCTTTTTTTTTTTTTTTTTTTTTTTAAAGATGGGGTTTCACCATGATGGTCAGGCTGGTCTTGAACTCCTGACCTCAGGTGATCCACCCACCTTGGCCTCCCAAAGTGCTAGGATTACAGGCGTGAGCCACCGCGCCCGGCCT
>CAUYQU010096612.1:0-10656 GCA_963574635.1 Cheracebus regulus | reverse complement strand
CCATCAACGAACAGACATATACACATGTGTGGACTGATACAATTCACATAATGTAAAAAAAAAAAAAAAAAAAAAAAAAACTTCTTGAGAGAATATACCATGACAGAAGAAAAGTTAGAGCCAGCAATTGATCCTGATTGCGGATGGTGAGTGCTGTTCTTCCAAAAAGTGCAATAGCTGATATAGGAACACCTCTAGAAATAGCCTGCCTGGAGGCTTAGATTCATACTGGAAGAAAGGGGCTACATGTATAACTTTAAAGAATATATTAATTTCTGTAGTTTGGGAAGGGGGAGCTTAAGAAACCTTGATGTGGGACTTCCTACAGCTGAGCATAGCACATAGAAAGCATTTTTCTTCTCAATTTGCAAATACAATAAGAATTTCCAGCCTTGAGGCATCGTAAGTATGATCCACTTTCACAGACATGAGCTTTCCAGTTCAATTGATATCTAGATGGCAGACTGGCACCATCCAAAGAGATGGGGCAGAGGTGAATTTAGCCCAGAGAAGCACTCTGTGGAAGAATGACTCCTGAAGTTATGGAGTTGCAGCCCACCTAGACTGCATCATACAACAGCCAGAGCTCATATGTGGAGATATGAAAGTCTCCCTGGGGAGTCATAGGAGAACCTGGGAGGACAGCATTTCCTGTACCAGTGCCTGTATTCCTTGAACCAGCCCAGTGGCACAACCTTAGCCTTCTGGAAAGTAACAGTTTATAGGAAATTCATTGGTATCTATTTAGATCCAGTTTAATGATTCTTTCAGTGCTGATATCTTTCTCCCTTATACATTTTATTTGATGTTTGCTAAGAGTGGCACACCTGTGCCACTACCCATGTTTGACTCACATGGTTTGTAAAGCAGAAACCAGAACCACAAAGAGTTGCCCCTTCCCCTCCCACAGCACTCTTTCCCCCACCTCCTCCATGCATCTCTCAATCTCAGAGGTGAAGCAGCATACGTATGTACTCAAAAGATAAAAGATTTCAGGTTACACATTCATTCTCATTCATACCTTTTTAGAGGACTGCCCTAAGAGAAAATAGAGTAAGTTCTTGCCCACATTATGAGAATTTAGAGATTTCAGTAAAAGCACCACTCATGATGCTTTCTTCTCCTTCACAAATGCCTAAAATTCAACAGCAAAGGATTCATTCATTTGACGTTAAGCTTGATCCCATTGTAGAATGAAAACAAGAGAATACATGTGGCAGAGACAACTGGTAGCCTACCCAATATCCATTCTTTCCTTCCTTCACAGAACAAACTCCCAATTTTATTCTAGATGGCAATGTGCCCACATAAAAAACTAGGAAGCCAGCCTCCTTTACAGCCATGGATGTCACATGACACAGTTCTGACCCATGTAGCAAGAGTTCTTAAGAAGGGCTTCTAGAAAAACTCTTTAGGATGGGTTGACCCAGCTGACCTCCTCCCTTTCCAACCTTCCTGCTTTCTCGTGCATGAAATATAGATATAATGGTAGGAGCAGGAATAGTCATCTTATGGCCACAAGGGAAAGGTTAAGGTAATCAGAGACTCTGAGCCACTGTACCACAGCCATCAGCTATTGCTTCCCAAACCTCTCATTACATGAGAAAAAATAAACCCTTAAAAACTGTGAAGTCCCCTTAGTTATGTCTCTTTTATCAGTAGTAAGTGAATGCAGTTTATGGGATGCATACATGAAGCATTACCAGAAGCAAGGTTCATCCTTCAATGAGTAAAGTTATCAACTTTTTTCCTTTAAGAAGAAAATATCCAAAGTAAAGGTTGGAAGGAGAAAGGAACTAGGCAGTAAATGCAATGGGTAAACTCTATCCCCTTCACATCCTTGGTAAATACTCAAATTAAGGCAGAATATTATTAGAGTAAGAAAGGCAAGATAAACATAAAATTGCAGAACATGAATACATCCTTAAGGAAGCAAAAAATAGCCATGCAAATATACTTTAAGGAAAGGCCAGGTGCAGTGGCTCACACCTATAATCCCAGCCCTGGCTGAGGCAGGTGGATCACTTGAAGTCAGGAGTTCGAGACCAGTCTGGCCAACATGGCAAAACCCCATCTCTGCTAAAAATACAAAAATTATCCAGATGTGGTGGCACTCACCTGTAATTCCAGTTACTGAGGAGGCTGAGGCAGAAGGTGAAGGTTGTGGTGAGCCAAGATCATGCCACTGCATTCCAACTTGAGGGACAGAATAAGACTCTGTCTCAAAAAAAAAAAAAAAATATTAAGAGAAATTAAGAGAAGAGTAAGCCTGCTAGGTAAAATGACATTTATTCCTCCAGCCCATCTAGAATGCTTCTGTCAACCTTTTTTCAAAAAGATAGGAAAGCATTTTCAATCTCCAAGGAATCTTCATTCGTCAATAATAGAAGCTTTCTATATCCTTTTAAAACCTTTCATCCATGTAGTTTTTAATTTGCTATCCTTATTGTCAAATTATTCAAAACAGAGAGCTTTATTTGGCAATTTGACCAGAATCCTCAAATTCTTGGTGATTTCTCGTGGCATTTGACCTGAAGTTTCATGGCCACTGAATAGCATCATCATAATCCTCTTAAAAGCACATTTTTGGCTAGCTGTGGTGGCTCACACCTGCAATCCCAACACGTTGGGAGACTAAGAAAGGAGGTTCACTTGAGCCCAGGAGTTTGAAACCAGCTTGGGCAACATAGCAAGATCCTATCTCTACAAATAATAATAATAATAATAAATTAGCCCAGGGTGGTGGCACATGCCTTTAGTCCCAGATACTCGGGAGGCTGAGGCAGGCGGATTGCTTAAGCTCAGGAATTTGAGGTTACAGTGAGCTATAATTGCACCAGATGGTGCTTTTCAGCTCTAGTGCCAGAGTGAAACCCAGCCTCCCATCCAAGGTCATTTCCTCTGATCAATCTATGCCTTACACTTTTTTTTTAAGTGCTGATTCTGAGTTAGGTTCCAGCTATTAGACATATAGTAAAATAACTGTTAGGCACAAAACAACCCAGATACATATTCCCACCCTTCTGGCACTGGAAGCCAAAACTAACACTGAAGTAAAATGTATACTTTGTAGCTGAAAAGCAAGTCTATGCTTGAGAGGAATATTTGGTTAAGAGAGTATGGTTAACATTCCAATAAAGATCATTGGTTAGATCTATGGATTATCCATTTAATGAATTAAAAACAATCTTCAATTTAATTCAAAATACTTTAGTTAGCATATATACACATTTTTGTTGAGTTTATTCCTATGTGTGAAATTTCTGGGCTATCAGATATGCATACGTTCAATATTAGATACCCACAACAGGTTTCCAAGTATTTATACCAGTTTACATTCCCACAGCAGTGTATAAAATTTTTAGTTGCTCTAAAAATTGATTATCCTCATCAATAATTAGGATGGTCACTGATTTTTTTGTTTGCTTGTTTTGCTTCGTTTTAGTACTTCTGGCATGTTGTGGTCTCATAGTTTTAACTTGTGATTATGTTACACATTTTTTTAGCATGTAATGATGTAAAACACCTCTTTTATATGCTCATTCAGCATTAAGGTGTCTCCTTTAAGAAGCACCTGTTCAAGTCTTTTTCCATTTTCCTATTAGATCATTTATCTTTTCCTCTTATTTTAGGAGTTCTTTTATATTCTAGAAATGAGTCCTTTGTAGTATACATGTATTGCAATTATCTTCTATTCTGTGGCTTGCATTTTTGTGTCCTTAGTGATGTCTTTTGATGAACCAAAGTTCTTGATTTTAGTGAAGAGCAATTTGTTGAATTTTTTCTTCCATGGTTACTGCATTTTGTACTAAGAAATCTTTGCCTACCCACTAAGACCATGAAGATTTTCTCCTATGTTTTCTTTTAAAAGCTTACTTTTTTGGTTTTTCACTTTCAAATCTAGGATTGACCTGGAATTACTTTTTGTGTATAGTGTTTGGTAGGGGGTCAATTTTCTTTTTTTTCCCATACAAACATCTAATTTTCACAACATCCTTTATTACAAAAACATTCTTTTCTCCCACTGAATTGCAGTGGCACCTTTGTCCTAATCAAGTGACTACATGTGTGGGTCTATTGTGCACTCTATATCCTCTTCTTTTGGTCTATTTGTCCATTCTTATGTCATACCACACTGTCTTAATTACTGTTGTTTATAAACATGTCTTGAAATCTGGTAGTATATATCCTTCAACTTTGTTCTTTGTTAAGTCTTTGCTATTCTTGACTCTGAGTTTCCTATAAACTTTAAAATCAGTTTTTCAAGTTCCTCAAACCAAACCTTCTGGAATTTTGATAGGGATTGTACTGGATCTATAAATTAATATAGTAAAAACTGACATGTTGACAATATTGAATTGTCAAACCCACAAACATAGTATAACCCTGAATTTATTTAGGCTTATTTATCTCAGTATATTTTGTAGTTTTTGTACCAGTCTACTTTTATTTGACTAATTTCTAACCATTTGATATATTTATTTTATTATAAATTAAATAATTCTTAATTAAAATAGTTAATTATTTGTTGTCAGCATAAATACAACTGACCTCTATATATTGACATTAGTAAATTTACTTATTAATTGCCATAGTTTGGCTGTACTTTTTTATTTCCTATATGCAAATTGTGTGGTCTATAAATAACAACAATTTCATTGTTTCCTCTCTCATCCTTATACATTTTACATCTTCTTTTAAGCATTTGTATTGATTAGACTGTCTAGTGAAATGTTGAAAAGAAGTGATGATATTATACATCATTATCTCATTCCTGATCTCAGAGGAAAAGCTTTCAATATTTCACCATTAAATATTATGTTTGCTGAAGATTCTTTGTAGATACCTCATTATCAGATTAATTATATAGTTATACAACAACACAGTCACAGAAGTGTTTAGCACATCAGTATTCATTAGAACCAAAAACTAGAAGCAAACTGAGGATTCATCAACAGTAGAATGGGTAGATAAATGTGATATATCCATACACTAGAATACTTACTACACAGCAATGTAAAAGAATGCTGTACCCAACAACATGGTGATTCTTACAGACATAATGCTCAGTGAAAGGATGTGTGTACCTGCTTCATGTAAATCAATGTCCTTCTGAACCAGGTCACAGCTGTCATCCTGGGATTCCCCATAGTTCTTAGATCCCTTTGCCTTCTTATTCCCTTTCTCCATGTATTCTTCTTTCTTGGTTTACTCCCCTCTTTTAGTGGCCTACTTTCCTCAATAGTTTTCTTAGAAAATATGTGGAAATTACATTTTCTGAGATCTTACATATATGAAATGTATTTATTCTATATTTTTATGTGATTGATAGTTGGGCTGGATATAGAATTCTAGATTGGAAATCATTTTGAAGGCATTATCCCAACAGGGTTGTTACTGAGACATCAGAAGAAATTCTGATTCCTGATATTTTGTACATGACTGTTTCTTTTCCTCCTCTCCAGAGATATTTAAGATTCTCTCCTTATCCTCAGTGCACTGAATTTCCCAGTCATATGTTCCTTGCAATCTGAAAGAGCCTACCTAGCACATCCTACAACAGGCAACATAGAGCAAACAGCCCAAATTAGGATTTCAGCTCAGATTTTTGCCACCCTCTACAGGTATTTAGGAATATACTGATTTCTGATTTTCCGTGCATTTTTACTAGTCTTGTTTCTTTTGATCATTTCCTGGTTGAAGTAGCTTCTAAGCCCCCTTTCCTTCTTCACAAATCATTGAATTGCAAGGAAAGAAAAACTTGGCAATTACTTTTCATGCCCTGCTTTTTATTCTCACAATGTATTTCTGTCCAAGTAGTTGTTCCATTTTCTTCCTTTTATCATGTGTTTTAGGGAATTTGGGGACAAGATGTTATATTAGTTAGGACTCAGTTGCAAGAGGTAGAAATCCAGCTTGAGCTAGCTTGAACAACGACAAAAAAAAACAAAGAGGTTGCCAGGCGGATATATAATCAAGCCACAGGAAACACAGATTCTGCTGCTCTTTAGAAACAACTAGACCAGGGGCTGAACATCATCTAAAGTCTCCACCTCCTGTCTCTGATTTTCTCCGGTATCTTTATTCTTTTCTCTTGAAGTTTTATCTATATAATAAAACATGTGGTCACTAATAACTCCAGAGTTCTACAACTAATGACTCTGACCAGCAAAGCACAACTTAGATGCCCATTTTTAGATCAGTCAACTATAGACAGGGAACTGGGGTCACAGCATGACTGTGTAGATAGTAGGGGAGGAGGACAACTCCCAAATTACAGGTGCTGGTGCTCAGCAGACAATCACATAGATGTTTCTTATAATAAAACTTATTTTCAAGATACAGGATATAGATGTTAAGATGATGCTTAATGAGTAAGTATCACTCTTCTCTGAGATACTGTGGCCAAATCCTTCATATGCCTAAATGTTATGTTGCCATCCAGATCCTACTGCACACAATCCATAGAGAATAGACACCCGGGGGAAGGAACTAGGTTAAATCACTAATACCTGTTTTCCAAATTAATATTGAAAACTCAGTAAATATTATACTTGTGATACTAAGTACCCTACTTAGTAAAGACTAGATACAAACAGAGAGATTCACCTTAATGGACTTGATTAGTAACTAACCAATACCCAAATCAGCAGATAATTTCCAAACTTCTGTTTCACTGGCTGTGCAGAGTTGACTCAAAAGACCTGGATAGAAAAGAATGTCTGTTCCTTAGTGGACACTGAGCTCCCTGAATATGTTATAATTTCACGCAGGACAAAGGAGACCTTCAAAAACGTTAACTCCAACATTAATAAAAACAGAAGGAATACGATTTTTTTTCACACTTCTTTTACTCATTGTAATTGGAATGCTGGGTTCTTAGGTCTTTCTGAATTCTTTTCGGCTTCTCTTAGCATTTCACTCACCTTTTGCTTTGTTCTTAATTCTTCTTTTAGCTATTACTTTCTCTTTTTTACTGCTAGCTCTCTTCAACTTTTGTTGAGACGGTTATCTAAGAGAAAAACAGAATTTCTTCTAAAGAAAGCAAAACTCCAACTTGCAGTTGTGAAAAGTATTTTACACTATTTTTGTATAATTACTTTCGTTTTCTGTAGTGGAGCAGCTGAGAAAAATTGCTCTAATTGTGTAATTTTCTGCAACTACTCTGGGACAAAAATCTTGGTAATTGGATTTTTTTTAACTAACAAGTTGTCACAATTGGATAGTTCTTAAACTATTTGTGCTTATGCTTCAGAAATTTTCAGTGGATGTACAGTATATTTTAAATGTTTTGCATCAGCTCATGGTCTCAAATTTGATTTATTTTAACTTTGAATTTTAAAATAGATTGACAACTCTGATTATACATTGTCTTCACTAAACGGACCTTTGCTAAGTTTGCTAGCATGTTTGTCCCCACCCCACACTCTCCTGTTGCCATGGGAGCCGAAATCCTGGCATGTGCAGCTCCAGCTCCCAAGTGGCTCTGTTTCCCAGAGTGCTTTGCTGTTACTATGGAAATGACTGCCCATTAATCTTGCTGTCCTTTTACTACCAAAGCACCTTTAACTGTCTCAAGCAATCAAGTGATGTTACCTACGGCAGGGAAAGGAAGGAAAAGACTGCTTCCCATTCTACAGCTGCAGCACTGATTTTAATCAAGATTTAATCAAGGAGCAGAAGGAACTAAAGCTACTCTAATAACTCTTTTTAAAATATACAAAGCAGGATCCTTCTTGATACATAGACCGGTGCCCTTGTTCATTCCCTTGTTTGAGACCTCTGAGAAAACATACTGTGTATTTTCAAAGCTACATTTGTGTTTCATAGATGTTACAAAACAGCACAAAAAAATCAGGACAAGTGACCACATGTTTTTACTGATGAAAAGAATGTAATGCTTACTACAGATTTTCTGAAGAATGTGTTTTTAGGAATAGTCATGTAAACTTCCCCCAAAAAATTGGCCTGCTGACTTGAATGAAACCTTATTGTCCTATGGAATCTGAGGGGCAGTAAACATGAGTCAAGAGAAAATTAGTTAATGAGTTAAAGATACTTTCATAAACTTTGCATTTTTCTTCAATTACAGGTTAGGCATCTATGAAGTTTTAAATTTGACTGTATGGTAATTTGTGTGAAATAAAAATAGGACTTATTGGTAATTCTGGAAGAATTTTCCAAGTTACCAGAAAAAGGAAAAGTATTGAAAACAAATAAATCTGGGCCCGCCCACCCTGAACCTGAGAGTATCACTGTGGAACGATTAGACTGGTTCTGAAAAACTACATGTGCCCAATAGCTGATTTTGGAAAACAGGAACATTTAAGTGGCATCAGTATATGGACCACATGGGGGAAGGATCTAGTTGATGCCTGCAGCACAAGAGGCTGCTTTTGCTCTAAAAATAATCAAATGGTATTGATGTCGGGTGAGGGAGAAGAGGGAAGAACCTTGGTGGAGAAATCAGCACAAAGGACCAGGAGTATCTCTTCCTTTCTACAGAGCCACAGAAGGCCAGGTGCAGTTGCTCACACCTGTCTGTAATCCCAGCACTTTGGGAGGCAGAGATGGTTGGATCACTAGAGGCCAGGAGTTCCAGAGCAGCCTGGCTAACATGCTGAAACCCTATTTTTACTAAAAATACAAAAATTAGGAAGGTGTGGTGGCGGGCACCTGTAATCCCAGCTACTCAGGAGGCTGAGACAGGAGACTTGCTTGAACCTGGGAGGCGAAGGTTGCAGTGAGCCAAGATGGCGCCACTACACACCAGCCTGGGTGACAGAGTGAGATTCTGCTTCAAAATAAAATAAAAGAGCCACAGAAGAGAAGCAGTCATGACTTTGAGCAATCTAAACAAGGTTGCCTATCGCTTTGGCCCTCTGCCCTGTTGGAAGGAAGAAAGGGAGGGAAGGAGGGAAAAAGGAAGAAAGGAGAAAGGGAGGAAGGGAGGACAGAAGAAGAGAGGGAAACAAGGAAGGAGCGAAGAAAAGGAAGGAGGGAGGGAGAGAAGAGATAGAGGCAGGGAGGGAGTGAAGGAAAGAAGGAAGGAAGCGGGGAGGGAGGGAAGAGGGAGGGAAGAAAGCAGGGGACGTGGGAGTGGAGAGGGAGGGAATTTTAGGAGATTTGTTCAAATGCCTGATAAGAAAGAATATATGTCCATAAGCTCACGACTTACATAAAGGTTAGGAAAGGCTTCCCAGAACTACAGATCATGGAGATAGATTAAAATGAGATTAAACTACAGATCATGTAGATAGATTAAAATGAGAGAAAAAAAAATCAGATTGGTAGGATTTTTTAAAAACCAACAAAAAAATGTAAAGTGAAAACTTCTAGCATTTGAACATCATACCATCAACAATCAGCATCCTGACTAGTTAAGCCTGAGTGCTCTGTCATCCCCTCAATGGTATGTTTCCACCCCGTTTCAGATTAGTTTCCTAGGATTGCAGTAAAAAAGTACCACAAACAGGGTAACTTACAACAACAGAAACCTATTGGCTCATAGTTCTGGAAGTTAAAAGTCTGAAATCCTGATATGCACATGGCTGTGCTGTCTCTGAAACCTGTAGGAAAGAATTCTTCCTTGCTCCTTTAGCCGATGGTATTTGCCAGCAGCCATTGCCGTTGCTTGGTTTGGAGACATATCACTCCGATCTCTGCCTCCATCATCACATGGCTGACTTCTCTCATGTTTCCCCACGTCTTTTTCCTTCTGTGTATCTTTACATCAGCCCCATTTCCCTTCCCATATGAAAGTTAATATGTACACACCTGCCTACATGTGAGGCAATACACCAGGCAACTTGACTTATACAGGTTGAACCTCAAATGCTATCTCAGTATTTATTATTTTTATGCCTGTAGAATGGATCCACCTCATACTAAGTTTTTGAGTGTTTTTAGATATGGGAGTGTGAATTCCTTCCCCAAAAGAAAAAAAAATTCTAAGTTACTAGCCTAGGAACAATACATTAAAAATGTGTATTGTAGATTATTACTTATCTAGATCTTGAAGATACAGAATGATTTATAGCAATCAAGAGAGACAGATATCATTCTCTTGAGATTTCTTGGCCGAATTAGAGGAGCATCCTGATTTGACTTGTTTGCCTGTCCATGTATTTAATTAGTTCCACCAGGCAACACAACAAATTCTTTATTGTATACTCATCAGATCTTCAATGTCCTAGGATGACTTTATGTAAAAACAGCCATCTTCAAAAATACAAAATTACATAAACGCACTTGTCTGAGCCTGAATATTAGGAACTGAAACCCATGTGTAATGAAAATGTTTTTCCATAAAATGTAAACGTTTAACACATCATATGCATTCAATCATAATTAAACAACAAATAAGTTGATCAGTTATGCATAAAGCCACCAAATAACAATATCCAGAAAGATCAGACAGGAAGGAATATCAAACATAAGGCCCAACCCCCTTTTTCTCTTTTACCTTCAAACTTGCTCTTTTAGGAAAAAGAGGCTGATTGACTAGTAGCTATCTCAACCTTAACTTCACCCACTTATGGTAGCAAGAAATAAGTATCCACACCTGCTCATTCTCTCTCTCTCTCTCTCTCTCTCTCTCTCTCTCTCTCTCTCTCTCTCACACACACACACACACACACACACTAAACACACACA
>CAUYQU010096610.1:0-49965 GCA_963574635.1 Cheracebus regulus | reverse complement strand
GAGAGGATGTGGAGAAATAGGAACACTTTTACACTGTTGGTGGGAGTGTAAATTAGTTCAACCACTGTGGAAGACAGTGTGGCGATTCCTCAAGGACCTAGAAATAGAAATTCCATTTGACCCAGCAATCCCATTACTGGGTATATATCCAAAGGATTATAAATCATTCTGTTATAAGGACACATGCACAGGAATGTTCATTGCGACACTGTTTACAATCGCAAAGACATGGAACCAACTCAACTGCCCCTCGCTGAGAGACTGGACACGGAAAATGTGGCACATATACACCATGGAACACTATGCGGCCATAAAAAACAATGAGTTCATGTCCTTTGTAGGGACATGGATGAAGCTGGAAACCATCATTCTCAGCAAACTGACACAAGAACAGAAAAATCAAACACTGCTTGTTCTCACTCATAGGCGAGTGTTGAACAATGAGAACACATGGACACAGGGAGGGGAGCATCACACACTGAGGTCTGTTGTGGGGGGACTAAGGGAGGGATGGTCGGGGGTAGGGAGTTGGGGAGGGTAACACGGGGAGAAATGCCAGATATAGGTGATGGGGATGGAGGCAGCAAACCACATTGCCATGTATGTACCTATGCAACAATCCTGCATGTTCTTTACATGTACCTCAGAACCTAAAATGCAATAAATATATATATATATATATATAAAAAAATTGAAAATGATATGAGAGCCATATTAAATACTAAAGTAAAAGCAAATGTTTTCTAACATTTAAATATGTTTTACAGATTAAAGAAATAAAAATAAATAAAATGCTTCTACGAAATATAAAATGAAGGAAGACTAATGACATGGGAGACCTAAAGATGACAAAAAAGGAAGAGTTCTCAATAGTCTGAAAAAGCGCCAGAGCTCCTGGTTCAATCAGTGAAATCTCTTGAATCTATTATGAATTTCATCATTTTACTTCTAGTTTTCTTCACTGTAAGTTACCTTTTTCCCATTAAAAAATATTTGTGTATGTATGTATGTATGTATGTATGTAGAGATGAGATCCTGCTATGTCACCCAGGCTGGTCTCGAACTCCTGGCCTCAAGTGGTCTTCTTCCTAGGCCTCCCAAAGTTTTGAGATTACAGAAATAAGTCACTGTGTTCGGCTTGCCTATTTAAATATTCATTCAATATCCAGCAGTGTAGAGGATTAGTGCTCTTGAATCTGGGCATTGGCAGGGCTGATCATGGTGGAAGGGTAAGGAAAGTCCTAGAAAGATCTCAATCTTTCCTCCCTCTTCCTAAACAAACAAACAAAAACCAAATGGGTTCACACCTGTGTCTTTAAAAAGCCCAGTTTCCTTCTTTTTTTTTTTTTTTGGAGACGGAGTCTCACTCTGTCGCCCTTGTTGGAGTGCAACGGTGCAATCTCCACTCACTCCACCTCCTGGGTTCAAACGATTCTGCTGTCTCAGCCTCCTGAGTATCTGGGACTTTGCATTTTTAGAAGAGATGGGGTTTCACCATGTTAGCCAGGATTGTCTCAATCTCCTGACCTCGTGATCCACCCTCCTCAGCCTCCCAAAGTGCTGGGACTACAGGCATGAGCCACTGTGCCCAGCCAGAAACTTTCTTTAAACCACTGCTTTACTTGCACAGTTAGAGATGAAAAAGGGGCCTCAGGCAGCCAACCTTGCTTTCTGGCGTTTTATCCAGAAAGTTTGGAATAAAACAAGGTAGAAGATCTTGGACAAGACACCTAAACCGTTGTTCCTTTTGCTTGTTTATTTATTTATGTAAAAATGTATCTTTGTAATTAGGACAGTGAAAGTCAGGCATAAATGAATTCATGGAAAATAAGGTAATATATCAAATGTGGTAGTCTTGAGCATTCATTCATTTAATAAGTATTGTCTGTGCCAGACACTGGGTTCAATACCATGCATGAAAAGGTAGAAAAGACACAATCTTTAGCCAGAGTGCATTTCAAAGAACACGGAAAATTATATCAAATTTAACATTTTCATTTAAATATTTTTCAATTTTTTTAAACTATTAAGTTCAGGGATACATATGTAGGTTTGTTACATAGGTCAGCTTATGTCATGGAGGTTTGTCATACAGATTATTTCATCACTGAGGTATCATTAAGCCTAGTACTCATTCGTTATTTTTTCTGATCCTCTCCCTTCTCCCACCTTTCACACTCTGGTACGACCCAGTGTGTGTTGTTCTCCTCTATGTAGCCATGTGTTCTCATCATTTAGCTCCCACTTTTAAGTAAGCAAATGTAGTATTTGATTTTCTGTTCCTGTGTTAGTTTACTAAGGATAATGGCCTCCAGCTCTATCCATGTACCTGCAGAAGACACAATCTCATTCTTTTTATGGGTGCACAATATTCAATGGTGCATGTGAAGGTTAATATTAGATGTCAACTTGATTAGATTGAAGGTTGCCTAGATAGCTGGTAAAGTATTGTTTCTGGGTATGCCTGTAAGGGTGTTGCCAGAGAAGACTGACATTTGAGTCTGTGAACTGGGAGAGGAAGACTCACCCTTAATCTGGGTGGGCAGCATCCAATCAGCTGCCAGTATAGCTAGAGTATAACAGGTGGAAGAATGTGGGATAAGCTGGCTTGCTGAGTTCTCTGGCTTTCATCTTTCTCTTGTATTGGATGCTTCCTTCTGTTCCTCCTGCCTTTGGACATCAGACTCCAAGTTCTTCAGCCTTTGGACTCAAGTGGTTTGCATGGGGTTCTTGGGCCTTCAGCTACAGTCTGAAGGCTGCACTGTCAGCTTTCCTGCTTTTGAGGCTTTTGGACTCAGACTGAGCCACTACTGGCGTCTTTCTTCCCCAGATTGCATGTGGCCTATCATGGGACTTCGCCTTCTGATCCTGTGAGCCAATTCTCCCTGATAAACTCCTTTTCATACATACATATTCCAATTAGTTCTGTCCCTGTGGAGAATCCTATTACAGTGTGTATGTACCACATTTTCTTTATCCACTTTATCATTGATGGGCATTTAGGTTGATTCCATGTCTTTGCTATTGTGAGTAGTGTTGCAGTGAACATATGTGTACATGTGTCTTCTTGACAGAATGATTTATATTCCTTTGGGTGTATACCCAGTAACAAGCCTGCTGGATTGAATAGCATTTCTGTCTTTAGTTCTCTGAGGAATTGCCACACTGTCTTCCACAATGGCTGAATTAGTTACCACTCCCACCGACAGTGTATAAGCATTCCTTTTTCTCCACAGCCTCTCCAGCATCTGTTATTTTTTGAGCTTTTAATAATAGCCATTCTGACTGGGACTGGTATGAGATGGTATCTCATTGTGCCTTTGATTTGCATTCTTGTAATGATAAGTGATGTTGAACTTTTTTTTCCCATGTGATAGTTGTCCACATGTATGCCTTTCATGGAAAAAAAAGTGTCTTTTCATGTCATTTGCCCACTTTTTTATGGGGTTAACATTTTCATTTTAAGGAATTCAGTGTACCAATTAGTTCAGTTTGCTGGTAGCATTCTTCAGAACTTTGTTTACTATATTGAGTTTTACATTAACTATGTTTCCATCCATAAATACCAACAGACTTCATTGCAAATGACTTCAGGTTTCCAGAGTTCTCAGGTAAGAGTCTCAATCGTCGTAGTACACAACTGCAAACTCAGTTAATTGGAACCTGTTACTAATGCAGGTGCAATGCAGAAGGAGTTGAACAAGTGCTTTGAAAATTGAGCCTTTGAGGAGCTTACTAAAATAGACTCATGAAAATTAAAGCCAAGAAAGATCTGATTGTTTCTCCATAATTCATCCCTTGAGGACTAGTATGAGCTTGTCTTTTACAGCCTACTTTTCCATATATTTCCCCACGTAAAGTTTGAATGACTTAAACAAAAGGGCTTCTAATACTTCCACTGGGACAATTTTATAAAAGACCTCTTTATTAGGGAGTGTTTCATGATATACATCCTGAATTTTTCTTTGCTTAATTTCATTCCATTAACCCCAATTACACTTCCCTGGGGCAACAATAAACAATTCCAGCTTCTCCTCTGAAGTCACACTCTTCAGAGATTCCTCATTCTTTCCTGGTGTGATATAGTCCAGCTGTGTACCTCAGTTCCTTTATTCTGAGTTAGGAGCCAATCGTGGCTAACTAATCACCTTTATTTCCTTTCTTTGAGCAACTGCCAATCTGTTAAGGATTTCGACTCTTGATATAAATCCTCATATGCTTCATGCCCATTGTGGTCCATGCATATGAACCCTGATTATATAATAAGCCATTTTTCTTCAGGTGAACTGATAATATGAGTATGAAAAAAGAATCTTAGTGTAAATGGCATGCATAAAAAGCTAAACCGACAGAAATCACATTCTTGTTAGGATTTTCATTTGGCTGAATACAATTTTATGCTAAAGAGATTATCTTAGGAGGTTTTGTCTGCAGTACTGTTATTGTACTGGTTGATTTATAATCATAGTGTGCAGTTTTGCAAAGCCGCATCTTTCATTCAGAAAGAGATTTTGCTCTACAGACAAGGTGACATGAAACACTTGCCCTTCTGAAAGAGGATTAGAGACTTTTACATTTTAAAGCCCATTTTGGTACAATCACTAACATGAAGCCAGTTTCCAATTTCATATAAAAAAGATCTCTAAGGAGATATCCGGCTTAATTAACTGAGAAATGACACGTACGACAGAATTTCACACTGATAAAGTATGACTTACTGTAAAGACCCTAACCTCACCTGACCTCTTCCGTGAAAACTGGCTTAAGAAAAGTGTTTAAAAATTATGCCTGAACACAAGCATTAAAAGCCAAGAGGATAAGAAACAGAAGGAAGAATAATACAAAACTTGGATATTTTCTTGTTCCTTTTGTTGATGTGTAGTCTGAGGCACTTGAAATATTTTCAGCATATATGTCAGATTCATTTCACAAGCATAATTTCATAAATATAATGTATTTCAAAAATATAAATCATTCATTTCACAAGCAGAATTCATTTCTTCCTACATTGAATGCATACTTAGATATATGTTCTTTGTTCAACTATCTTTGTATAATGAGCATAGAAATGTGTCTATGAGCTCTGCTGACCTAACCAGAACACTAGCCGAATGATCTGGTTACAAATAGTAACCAGATAATTGTGGTATCGTCATCCTGTGAAATTAGTTGCTTATTGCAACTCATTTAATTGCACTTACACTCCCCAAACATGCAGGCATGTGTACACACACACACATGTGCCCACATACACATTTTGATATCTAGAAACTTATCATTTTGATAACCAGAAAGTTTGATCATATTCACAACATAGTACATAACACAGATGGGACAGGAGTAAGAAAGAAAGCTTAAAGAAAATAAGACACCCTAGGAAGAAGAGAAGCAAACAATTTAACTCTCATTACTTCTCACTTTTTACTTAATGCCTAAAGTATGTTTTAGGGAATTGCAGAACCAAGAGCTTTGGATAAATGTGAATGGTAAAGGAAAAAAACATGTCTAAGATACTAGGATTTTAAAATTATTCTGAAGAATGTCTGAGGTTAATCACAATGCTCCACCAAGGGCAATATCTAAGCTTTTCCTTCTACGTCACCCTCTTCTGACAGAATAGTAAGGAAGGGATACCATGGGCCATGTTTTGCAGTTGTCACCTCCACTACCTTTTAATTGTTAGTAAAATGTGAAATACAAAATAAAGCCAGGCATTTTCTAAAGCAGTTATACTTTCTGAAATAGAGACACTTCTTCATATATATGGTTTAGAACCAGATTTAGCTCTCTGGGTTTTTGTTTGGTTGGTTGTTTGCTTGAGACAGGGTCTTGCTCTGTCATCCAGGCTAGAGTACAGTGGTGCAACCACCGCTCACTGCAGCCTCAATTTCCCAGGACCAAGAGTTCCGCCCACTTCAGCTTCCCACATAGCTGGGACTATAAGTATTTTATTGATTGACTGATTGATTGACTGAGATGGGGTCGCCTTATATTACCCAGGTTGGTCTCCAACTCCCAGACTCAAGCAATTCTCCTGATTTAGCCTCCTAAAGTGTTGGGATTATAGGTTGAGCCATGGTGCCTGGCCTATATCTCTGCCTTTTAACACAAGTTTCCTTAATACATTAATTCTTAATAGGATTTGGAGCTATACCTGCTCAACCTCAGCCACGAGCTAGTTCAGTGCAATTTGCTTGTGAATGGACCTGCTGAGCTGCACCATGATAAACAGATCCCATTAAATAATTTACACTCCTTTAATGACCCGATTTTTGAAGGGACATCTCAGGAACCATGCCTCCTGATCCAGAAATACACACTTAGGTTCCTGCCCATCAAGAGGACATTACTGCTCCCCTCTGGTTGACTAAACTTTGAGACAGGCAGGCTTCTTGACTCTAGGCCCCTAACCCTCCTTTTCGTGAAGCATTTACTTTAGAAAACCTGTATTTGTAAACCATTTCTCTGTCCTTTGGAAATGTAAATCTTTTTAAATGCCTCTTGCCAGTTTTACAACCCGGGAATGTCTTTCTTAAGGACTGGAGGCCATTCTCTGAAATGTAATCAGCAAGAAAGATAGTTCCCCTATCTCCCAGTTTCTGTGGGAGGACAGGAGTCTAACTTCATTAGGTGACTCGCTCCAAGTTGTAAAACTACCTCTTCTCAACAAGATTCCAACAACTGAACTTTACCTTTGCATAAGGCCAATTAGCAAACACAGGTGGTTTTGATGCTACACAGTCTACGATATTTCTTACTGTATTTAGGTCAGCTGTTGAAACTTTCCTGTGTGATCATTTTGCTTTCTAAGAAATAGCTTTTGCTCTATGCAGAAACCCTATATATTAGATTTTTTTTCAAAAAAAATCATAGTATATTTTTGATTAGTCTGCTGAATTGCACTGAAGGGTTGCAATGTTTAGACTGTAAATGTTTTGCTGAAAGTGAAGGTAGCAAAGAAATGAAAAAATGAAATGAAAGGTAGCAAAGAAATGAAAAAACACAACGTTTTAGGAATATAACATAGTTATAGGAATAAAAATGTAAATACACAGACAAAAATACAAAACAACACAGCCAGAATGACATACTCACACAATTGGTAGATTTAATATACATTAAGCATATATATTGTTAGTTATTATGCTAGATTCTACATTTTTCTCATATCCATCCATCCATCCATCCATCCATCCATCCATCCCTTCCTCCAGATTTTTGTGAATGACTAATTTGTACCTTCTGCCACGGTCTATGGCTAAAGTGATAAACAAGACATTCTTTCACTCAAGACATTTATAAGGTATTAGAGGGTATAGGTAGGTATAGACATTGCCCACTAAAGTGTGACAGTGCTAAATACACACAGTTAGGAAAGATTCTCAAGGTTGAGAATCTGACTCTATCTGAGGGGTTGGGGCAATTTGACAGAAGTGGTAAACTTAAGCCTGAAGAAAAATCAGTTTCTCTAGAGCAAAAAAACAACTAACATTTAGTAAATGTCCATCGTATAACAGAGATTATGTTACACACTTTCATGTTGTATTATTTCAAAGCCTCAAAATATTCTTGCAAAGTAGGTTTTAATAATCTCATTTTGCTCCCCAGGCAAAAGAGCTTCTGACAGTCTCAGGCCTAGTAAGTGTCAGAGTGACTAGTTCAAATATAAATCAAAATGGTTTGCAAGCTGATGCTGTTTCGATTATATCACATGTCCCCAAAGAGAAATTTCATCCAAGTAGAAAGGAAGTTGCATCCAAGCAGATAGAAGAGCATGTGCAAAGATAAGCATACATGGCACAGAATTTTGCAAGTATTTTGGTATGTTGTAGGCAATGAAGGGGAAATAGTGGGAAATGGGGTTATAAAATTGGGTGAGATCAAATTATGAAGCATCAGATTTACCACACAAAATAAATGGGGTTTAATATTATGGTGTGAATTTTGGATCTACAATTTTAGAATTTTAGGCAGAGAATTAGGGCATGAGTTGACTATGGTAGTAATCTGGAGGGTGCACTGGGATTGAAAGAGCATGTGGGGGACAATCCAAAAGAGCAGATGAATGAAATAATCAAAGCCCAAAGTACTGTCCCAGTATGACAATGCATACAGTGTGACTCCACCATAAAATCTTTTAGAGCCTTGTCCTGAGTGCCCTAATAGAAGATTAGTACCTTATCCAAGAATGTAAAGTTAAATACATATATTTATAATTTTCTTTTTTACCCTAGAATAAATGTTTGAATTTCTTGTTGAGATAGGCAGGGTGAGGTCCCCAAATATGTCCATCTCCTACTCCCTAGAACCTGTGAACCTGTTACATTACATGGCTAAAGGAACTTTGCAGATATAAGATTACAGATCTTGAAATGGAGAAATTATCCTGGATTATGCAGATGGGCCCTGTTTAGTCACAGGAGCTCGTAAAAGCAGGGACGCTTTCCCAGCTTGAGTCAGACAGATTCATTATGAGAAGATCGCCACAAGCTGTGGCTGGATTTGAAGATGGAGGAAGCCTCAAGCTGAGAGACCTTGTGGCCACTAGAAGCTGGGAAGAACCCTCAGCTGACAGCAAGGAAATGGGGACTCAGTGACATAACCTCAGAGAACTGAATTCTTTCAACAATCTGAATATAAATGAAATGAAATTTCTCCTAGAACCTCGGGAAAAGAATGCAGCCCTTCTAACAGCATAATTTCAGTGAGACTGTGTTAGACATCTGACCTACAGAAGTTGTGAGATAATAAATTTTTGTTGTTTTAAACCATTAAGTTTACGGTTACTTGTTATAGAAGCAATAGAAAACTAAAATACTTGTACATTTCTTTTTTTTTAAAAAAAAATAGAAGTTAATATCAGAGTGGGCAAAAGTAGCAAATGGTTCTAAGAAAAGATTTAATCAATATTTTCACAGAAAGTAAATCAAGTGGATGAACTAGAGAAACCTACAGATAAAGACACAAAACCTAGTGTCTCTGAATAGCAGAAAACAAGACCCCAGATCTGTGCTTTATTTTGAAATTGTTGTAAATTCCTCCTTGTTTATTTATTATATTTTATCTTGTTTGTGTCTGAAAAGTGATTGTCATCCATACCCTTAAACTATGAAAAACTCTTTGTGATCACCTTTGTGGGAAGCTAGGGAGGCAGTGTTCTATTTTGTATTTTGAAGCTCTTTGGAACACATAGGTGGCAGTTACCACCAAAGGTGAGAAAAGCATTTTTACCCTTGGAATCTGGGGCAAAGGAATCAGGAGAGCATGGGAGCTACCCTAGATGTAAGAAGGATGCCTGTAGGTGTTAACGGCAGAAGGGCTTATGTTCTTTTGTGCTTCATTTATTCATTCACTCATTCATCCAATAAAGACTTACTGAGTACCTCCAAGTGTTAAGTGCTGGCTTACCCATTACAGAACTCCCAGCCTAATGGGGCTGTGTAAACAAACAGTTGCATTGTGGAAAATGCTGAGATAAAGCTTTGCAGGATAACTTGATATGGTGCTATGCCAAAGTGCTTGTCTATGTGTTGTGGCTTTATTGTTCTGCAACAATACTTGTACAGAGTTAAATGTTAAGAAACTTTCATGGCAAATTGCAGAGTGATTTTCGTGACTGTTGAATAAAATAATTGCAAAGTGGGCTTAGTTTTTTTCATCTTTTAATTTCACTTTTCTGATAATTTGTTTTTATTATTTTATTTTTGAAAGACTTTCATTGTGATGAACTGGCAAAAAAAAAATAATTGTTTGAGAAGCACTACTGTAACATTTGAAAGAAGTGCCAAGGCTGTACCATGAGAAAATAGAGGGAAGAAAGGGAAGTCAGGGGTCTCCTATTTCAATTCTTACTTCGAATTGAGTGTTTTACATTTTAATGAGGCCACATTATGAAAAAATATAAGAATATTTTTGGGGGTAGCAAATGCCCCTTATCTATTTGCATATAGACTTCCCTCCTCCATTTCTCCTGTGGACCCAGTTCTTTGGAGAAAATTTCATATGGCAAAACTGTACGCAACTATTCATCCCATCAATGAAAGATTTTAAAATAATTCGTAGCTGTTTAAGCAACACCACATATGGGCTAAGCAAGTTTTCCTCTTCGCCCTCTGTATTTGGAGCTTGTGTTAATTTTCCTGGCACATTTACCGCTCTGGCTTCAGCACAACTTCTCTCCTTCACACTAAGCTGTTCTCTGATAACGTGCACCTGGGGAAATCCACTGCTCTGTGGACCAGACAAGTTTTCACATCAGTTAAGTTAATTGACAGAAGGCTTAACATATTTCTTAATTATGGCTGCAAAGTCATTACCGGAAGAATCCCCCAAATCATGGAAAACAGTGTTTTCTGATTAACTGGTACCAAAAATGGCTCAGTGAAACTGCAACACACACCTGATGGAATTTGAAGAAGGGACAAGGACAGCTCAGGAGAGACTCACCGAGAAAAGGCCTGAGGGTGACTAGGGAGCAGAAGAGGACTGTGACCCCAGTTCTGGCCTTATTCAACATCTCTCAGCTTGAGTGACTGTACCCTGCAAGCCTTACAGGGCTATGATGAAAGAAATACTGAATATTATCTTTGAAACGGGTTTGAGAATTTCATATCATAAACAGACATGAGATATTATTCATAGAGAAAAATGGCCAGACATTTGTGGTTTTCTAAAAATACTCATTAGGCTTAATTCATATGTGATAACTTTTGTTGCTACTAATGCTTCAATTAGTCTTCGTTTTCTTTGGATATAATAGTGTTAATAATAATTATTGATTCATAAAATTACAGAAGCGAAAGAGACCTTAGGAGGTGATATAGTTCAATTTTCTCATTTTATGGATAAGAAAGCTGAGATTAAATGACGTCCCATAGGTCACCCAGCTTATTAATGGTAGAACCAAGTCTAGAAGTTTTTACATTTCTTGGCATTGAAAAATTTCCTTGTGTGATTATGGAAGTAATAAATGCTCATTGTAGAAAACTTGGGACATACTAAAGGCATAAAATAAATGAAAATCATACATAATTCCATAATTCAGAGATAAACATTCTTGATAATATTTTACTGTATATCAGTAAAGATATAAATTTTCCTCTAAAATTGAGATATTATTTCATAGACAGTTTGATATCCTTTTCTTTTATTCAACATAAATATGTCAGAAAAATTATACTCTGATAAGAACTTCTCCTGCTATGATTTTAATAACTGAACAATATTCTATGTCAGTATGGTACAATAAATATAAACATATTTGGTCACTGGTAAAAGTGAAGACTTTTAGCTCTTTGTACTTCTTTTTAAACAAGTCTGTTCCTTTTCTTTTGTCTGTTTTTCCAATTTTTAATAATACTATTCTCAGTGATTTAAATGTTCCTTACTTATTAAAGGTACTAATTTTGTTTTCTTCTGCCCTCATAAGTAGAAGGATGTATCAGGCTATGCTGTTAAAACATGTTCACTTTTATTTTAATTTAGAATAATCATTATGAAATTCAGCTCTTACCATGCACTGTATCATGGGTTAAGTAACTGGCCCAATATAACATGTCTCTGAGACAAATCTGTCATCAAAAAGCAGGGGTGCCACATCAAAACCTACCTCACACTGCTTTTCTATAGAGTTAGTATCTGAAAGTATGGCTTTTCCCAAAAAGTTAAATAGATAATGAGTTACAATATTTGATATTGTTTACATTTCATTTTTATTCTCGTTGATAACCTGAAATTGGAAACATCCCCCATTGCTCTATCTTGCCTTTGACATTCAGTTAATAATTCTTGGACTCTGTAAAAATATTTATGCCATAGGAGGTCTCAAGTTTAATGAACAACTTAATAACATATTCATTGTTATCATTTTTGGTAACTAGGTAATCTTTCAGAATGATGATATCTACATGGATTTGCACACTAAGGCTATGTCTGATCTTTGAAACAACAATGTCTAAAGAATACACAGAAACACAATTGAAAAATAACAGTAAAATTCATACTTTTTTTGGACATGTGAACATTTTCCTTATTTGAGTCTCTATCATTATTCTAGCTTTGTTGGTTAGACAGAGATCTTAGTGAATGGTTTTAAAAATAGTATTTAAAAGAAAGGGATGTAAAATAACTTGGACCTCTGTAATGTTTTCATTTCACAATAATTTTTGTTTAAAATAAAACAATTAAAAATTTATTACAGATTCATATGTTGAAATATAAGGAAGTTTTTGAAAAGCTGTGATACTTATAAAATTTCTGCTAATGGGAAATATTCTAAATATTAAATTCATTCTTACATAAAACTGAAGTCTGAGAGATTCTGTCATATTAGATGGTAAAATCTGAACAATAAAATCCCACCAGGTGATGGATAAATTGTATGCTTCTAAGTGTTTGTACATCTACTCTGATATATTCATTTTTTAAAGTCTTTTTGTAAAGTCTTCTTTAACTTCAGATATGTTAGAATATTTATGTATTCTGTCATTCATTTTCCCATTTTGATCTAGTTTTGATTAAATTCCTTCCTTTGGGAAATGGCCATATCTTTTTGAAGTAATTGAACATTTCATAGTATCCTGCATTAGACTAATTTATCATTTCTACCATAGTATTAGGATGTCTGAAGAAAATTAAATGGGAAAAAAATCAGAAGAGAATCCAAAGACCTCCCGGCAATTTGAAAGTGGCTGGCATTTTATGAGCTTGATGGTATCTTTGTTAATTGTGTGAGACATTTGCCCTTTATTGGAAAATGGAATTAGCACGTAGCCAAGGATGACATCTCTGCCTACTTGAACTTTACCACTGTAAAGACGTTTCTTGGAAAACATTTTTGTTCTATGCTACTAAATGGACAGCATCTATCTCTTCATTGATGATAGAAAATGCTGATGGAAAGATGTACTGGAAAACATCTCTGCTAAAATCTGTGTATTCCATAATCATGACGCTTGTTAACGCAGTACAAAGGATTTTCATCACCATTTAATCAATGGTTGGGGCCCCTGCATGACCCCAAATGCACAAAATAGAATAGATGTAATAAATGCTACTTACTCTCAAAGTGACATGGAATTAAACATTAAATTATAAGCTTTCTGGAAATGTCTGATGATCACTACATGATGATAAAAGTAAGATCTCACCCTATGTCACCTCCAAGTTTGAGGGAAAATTGAAAAAGCAAAAAATAGATGCGGACCTACTTATTATTATTTTTTAACAGAGCAGCAGAGAAGATTTGGGAAGTCACAAGTTCAATCAAAGTCATTTGGATGAAATATGAATAAGGCATTACTAGAATGTAAGTAACCTGAAAAGTTATATACAACCACTGTCATAAGTCACTCAGATGGTCTTATAAACTAAATCCACCTTCCCTTCCCCTACAAATAAATAAAAACAAAAGGCCAGACAGAGTAAGAAATTGTCCACGTTTCTCCAGTATGTAAGTATGGAAGCCAGAGGGAAATGTGTGTTTGGAACTAAAACTATTATTCTTGTTTATCTTTGCAGTAGTGAGGGATGTATCAGGCTATACTGTTTTAATACCATCAGCCATTAATCAAAGTAACCATCGTGCTCTGTTTCCAAGCTCATCCCTAAGGAAAACAGAGCAGAAAAAAGAAGCAAAAATTTTCTTACTATAACTTGCTTTTTATGTAGATTTTTTTCCAATTTTGAAAATGTAGCTGATCACAATGTGTTGTCTGCTGGGTAGTTTTTATTTTGTTTATTAGAAATTAATAATTTGGTCATTATTCACGATTTTATAAATTAATAAATTGTCATTTATTCTACAGCAAACTCTTCTAGCTTTGGTCTATATCAATAAATTTAGTGAATCTCTTGACCCTGATTTTCTCTGGCAAACTTGAGTATCTTGGAACTTGGAAACGTGAATGGCAAATAGTAGACTGTGATAACATATGATAACTCTCTCTTTGAAGGTTGAGAGCAGTGAACTTACCAACAATACCTCTAACTTTTTTAATTTCAACACACTCATAAAGTTCATGGAATTCATAGGCAAGAAAACAATAGAAACAGCTACTGGAAGTTTTGCACATATCTCAAAGAGAAGGCTATAATATTATCATTACAGTTAACTATCTGCTGTTAAGGTTTCCACATTTCCAGATATTCAGGTTTGCCAGAGGAAATCAGGGTCATGAGATTCACTAAATTCACTGACATAGACCAGAGCTAGAAGAGTTCACTGTAGAATAAATGGCAATTTGTTAATTTTAAAATGTTAATAATGATTAATTTATTAATTATTAAAGTACTAATTTTAATGATGGAATACATGGAGAGGTTGGGATTTTAACTCATTCCACACATAATATTCTAAATGCTTATGTAATTAAGTCCTAGCACAGTGGCTCATGCCTGTAATCCCAGCACTATGGGAAGTCAAGGCGGGCAGATCACCTGAGGTTGGGAGTTCAAGACCAGCCTGATCAACATGACCATCTCTACTAAAAATACAAAATTAGCCATGCATAGTAGCTGTAGTCCCAGCTGCTAAGGAGGGTAAGGCAGGAGAATCCCTTGAACTCGGGAGGCAGAGGCTGCAGTGAACTGAGATCACGTCATTGCACTCCAGCCTGGGCAACAAGAATGAAACTCCGTCTCAAAAACAAAATAACTTCTTAAGTAATTCATCATCGACATCAAAAACACATTGATTGCTTACCGTATTCTTTTATTTGTACGGTGGCTTATTGAATCTCCAAAAAATCTTCTGATGTAGGAACTATGTGTTCCTACAGACCAGGACACTTGTTCATAGAGTGGTTAGGCAAGCTCCCAAAACCACACAGCAAGCGAGGGGCAGAGATACAGTTTGTCCCAGGTGATTGGACACCAGGGTCTGTACTTCCAAGCACTATCCCCTGCCTCTATGATGGCACAGTGTCCATTTAGTTAATGGCCTACAATGGGCGGGACACACTGCTAGATGCTGAGCATGAAGCAGTGAAAGAGATTAATAACATCCTTGTCCTTGTGAGTTTCAGGCTAACATTTCTGAATGCTGAAGGAACTCATTTTTGAGTGAATTATAATTGTAATATTTTGAGCTTATTATGTTATAAAATCTCCATCATCTTTTAAAAAAGTAATTGCCCTGTACTTTTAAAATCTGATCATCTTCCAGGAAGCAGAACTCCAGGGCTCACACAGGCCCAAGGCTTGGGTAACGTCCTAGGTAAGCACATGATGGCAGGGAGTGAAAAGGGACTCACCTGGGATCTGTAGTGCAACTTTCCAGGGAGGGGATGTTTCCTGAGAACACAATATGTTTTAGACAGAAGGAGTGAGGTTAAGGCAATCTGCTTCTATAGGTCAGGGTTCTCTTGAGAAACAACAAAAAAGAGAACCCAATATATATTTATTATGAGAATTGGCTCATGCAACTATAGAAGCCAAGAATTCTCACCATTGGCTGTCTGCAAGTCAGAGAACCAGGGAAGCCAGTGATGTCATTAAGTCTGAGTCCTGAGTATCTGGGGTGGGAGGTGGTGGTGAGAATGTACCACTGGTGTAAGGCCCAGAGTTCAAAGGCCTGAGAAACAAGAGCTCCTATGTCCACAGGCAGGAGAAGATGGAGGTCTTGGCTTCAGAGGAGAGAGAGAATTTGCTCTTCCTCTCCTTTTTGTTCTATTCAGGCTCTCAATGGCTTGGATGATGCCAGCCCTCATGGGTGAGGGTGTACCCTCTTTACTCAGTTTATTGACTAATAATCTTTTCTGGAGACATACCCAGAAATAATGTTTTTACCAGCTATCTGGGTACCCTGTAACCTAGTCAAATAGTGCAAAATTAACCAGCACGTTACCTAAAGGACAAAATCAGAGCCAGAGGCTCGTGTGATTCACAGAAGCTTTTGTTTGCTGCATTATATGGGTAGCTGTGACTTGGGATACAATGTAGAGTTGATGGAGGCAACATCCCAGCCTCTACACTGACCTGTTGGAATCTGAACATTCCACACTTTTGTTGTTTTGTTGCTAAATGACACAGAAGAATGAATTGCCCTAGGGCTCCACTCTTCACTGGTAAAGTTAAACCAGTACCATTACCCTATTAATGGACTAAACTTTCTTATTATAAAGCATTTATATTTATGTTTTATATTCTAAGGGGGATCAAAGTGGCTTGCATGTTGAAACCCATGATTAGGATAATAAAAAAGACCAAAAGACACATAAATGGAGGAGGTTGTGATGGATTACGAAATCAATTATAAAGCAGTTTGCCTTCACAAATTGTAATATGAGGTTGCAACACACAGCCAGCATCACAATAAATAATCACAGTAGCCATCTTCAGCTGCTTTTGCCCTGAAGTTCAGTGGAAGTTCAGTTCCTTATTTTCCATTCTTACCTGACTTAGTGTTTTAGTCAGAGATAAGCACTCCCTGTGTTTCTATCTGAGGGTCCTCATATTTTGATAGCAGAATAGTCAGAGGCTGTATAGTATTTGTGATTCACATCGATATTATTTCCAGCACTCATCTCCAATACTTATACATCCTGAGTTGTAGTTTCTATAAAATTGAGAAGCCATTTCTACTGGATTTCTACATTCATTTCAAATTAATTTTAATTGAAAACATGGAATCATTTCCTCTTAATATTGCTATTCACTCTCATAATTCTTAGTAGTATCTAAATATTGATGAATCCCAAATTTCTATCTCCAGGGATGATCTCCATGAATTCAGATATCGGTATATCCGCTTGCCCAATCGGCATTTCTGCTTGGTTGTATAGGAGCTGTATAACTTATGTTCAACACAGAATCCCTGATTTTCCTCCTCTAACGACACTCCTTCACCTTGTCCCCATCTTAGTGCATAGCATCACTATTCCACTGCTGTCCTTTGGGAGTTCTCCTTGATTTTTGTCTTTCTCATAGACTTATTTTGAGCATATCCCAAGATATATCCAGAATCTGAATTATATTTTCTCGATTTTTTTCTGCTTTGCCACCATAGTCTAAGATACCATCTTTTCTCCACTAAGGGGTTTTAAGAGCTTCCAAACAGGTCTTTTTATGGAATTCCATATTGACTTCTACAGTCAGTTCTTTGTACAATAGCTCAATGTCTTAAAACTTTTCCTAATATATAATTAAGTCAAATAAAAACTCTTTATTACAACCTTTACTGTCCTTGATCTGGCTTCTTCTCCAAGTTGATTCTTTACGGCACTCCTTCTCTCTCATTTCTCTTCACGTACACTGTCTTATAGTTTCTTAGAATGGCAAACTCACTGCCATTGCAGAACTTTTCCCTTGCTAGTCCATTTTCCTGGAACTTTCCTTCCATAGATATTAACATGGTGGATTTTATCACTTCATTTATGTCCTCACACAAATATTGTTTTATCAGAGATGCCACCCCTGCCCTTCCAGATCTAAATTGCCCCTCCAACCATTTTCCTTCTGTTTTTGTACCATGCTTAATTTTTTTTCATAACACCTATCAACACACACACATACACACACACACACACAAACACACACACACACACGCTTATTTTCTGTCTCCTTTGCTGAAATATGAGCTCCAGGAGGGAAGAGTCTTTGTCTATCTTCTTCTCTGATGGGTCCATTGGACCTCAAACAGAGCTTGGCATTTCATAGGCACTCAGTAAATATTTGTTGAACTACAAATACACATACATGAATTCTCTGGGGGAAGATTACGTGGCTATGAACTAACCATGTCTTCACTCCTGACTCCTCACCATTAGACTTCCTTCCCTAGTTAATACCATACTTAAACTACATTTTAGTCATAGTAGTGAGATGATGGAAAGAAAAAAATAGGGGCAACCAACTTTTAGTTATTTTGAATGAGAACTTTTGAGTGAAGACTAGGAGAAAAGTAATTGATTTTTTGTGCACAAATGGAAGCACCAGCCATTAACCAAGTGTCTCTCCAGGCCCCATTGTCTCAGATGATACAGCTGAAGGGGCACTCCCAACGGGTACGCCAGGGAGCCTTTGAACCTTTCCCATGCTTTGCTCACTGCCCAGCGCAGCCCATCTCTTTCTATCTGCCCCCTGCCAGAACACGTGAATGGTGAGGGAGCTACTCAGGCATCATGAAGTCTCTTTAGGTGCTCTAACCATCTGGGATAAAAGGAAGCAGGAACACACGGGCTCTTTTTGAATCAGGAAGTGTGTTGTGTTTCTGCTGTCCTAGGCATCTGGTTGACGCAGTGCTTATTCTTCATCTTCGTTTGTGACCTGGTTGAAAATAGTGTAAGCTTATACCTTCCCCAGGATGTGCATGGTGCCTCTTCCATCCTTTTCATGTGCTCAACCCTGTCAACTAAGCCAGATGCCCTCCATTACCCCAAGGGACATGCTATAAGGACAACAGACTATGTAACCTTGAGCTGGCTCTAATCTTTATTCAGTGACATCTCTTGATGATCACAGTGTGGAAGGGTGATCAGTTAGAAGAGAACAGTTTCTGTCACATGGGTGTCTTCCATAAGTCACCTTTAGATCACTTCTTAGCACTTAGACGTATGCGTGCAGGCACATACGGGCGCACACACACACACACACACACACACACACACACACAGAATAAGACAGAGTCTCTAATCTCCTATGATTAATTTCTGCCCATGCTGATATTGGCTGCCACTCCTTCAAGAATCAAAATCTGGAAAGATAAAGATGCGTATTTATACATTTTTCAATGGTCTATCCGAGCTAATGAATGTTAAACAAATGTGGCCTAACACTGAACTTGGATCCTATAAGAGAATCCTGGTTTCATATTTATCTCCATCCATAATGCATTTTATATTGGCATTAGAACAATTAGAATCAACTTTGAATATTGAAAAAGTAACAGTAATGTTACCTATATTGAACAGCTGGTTTAACTAATTTTTTTGCTTTATTTTGCAAAATGCATTATGCATATGGTAGTTATATGCATTATCTACAAATAAAATTTTAAGAAAATATATTAAATACTCTCGTAGATGAATTAGAGTTTAAAAGTATAGCTTGGAGGTAAAATTTACTGGAAATAATTGGAATAAATTGGAAATAATTTATTAAGAATCACAAAGAAAGGCCAGGCGTGGTGGCTCATGCCTGTAATCCCAGCACTTTTGGAGATGGAGGCAGGCAGATCACTGTGGGAGGCCGAAGCAGGCAGATCATGAAGTCAAGAGATTGAGACCATCCTGGTCAACATGGTGAAAACCCATCTCTACTAAAAATACAATAATTAGCTGGGTATGGTGGCATGTGCCTGTAGTCCCAGCTACTTGGGAGGCTGAGGCAGGAGAATTAGTTGAACCCAGGAGGCGGAGGTTACTTGCAGTGAGCCAAGATCGCTCCACTGCACTCCCGCCTGGGTGACAGAGCAAGACTCATCTCAAAAAAAAAAAAAAAAAAAGAATAACAAAGAAAATAACTGCTAATGTGTGTAATACATTGCAGGTTGCAAATCACTTTCTCATATAACATGTCTTTTAGTTCTTATAACAATGTTGTAATGTTTATGGTGAGCTCTATTTTATGAGGAAGAAAATGAAATTGAAAGAGATTAAGTGATTTTCCTCAAATGACTCTCAGAACCAGGAACCCAGCCAAGGTCTTCTGGTAACTGCTTTTCATACTCCCATGGTCTAGGTGAAAAGAGGTTACATGCATATTAAAAAGTTCATGACACATGAGTAAGAGCAATGTAAAATAGTGGTAAATAGTACAGCAATCATCACATGGTCTGGGTGAAAATAAGTTGCATGCCTATGAAAAAGTTCATGATGCATAATTAAGAGCAGTGTAAAATATTGGCAAATAGTATAGCAATAATTTCCATTGTTTTTTTACTTTCAGTCAGAAAAATACAATATTGTATTTTCAAGCAAATGTTATAATTTTGCTGTGCGGAGTAAAGATAAAGAATGTATATTTAAAAAGCTATACATTATTCTTGGACATATTACTCCTTGGACATAGAAAAATTATATTATTTTAAAAGTTATTTTCATTGTTTCTATGTTCTATTTTATTATCTAAGAGAACTATGCTCATACTATCTTGCCTTATTTATTTAGATTGCTCATATAACAAAACTTTTAAAATTATAGTCAATTTTGACAAACAGAAAAAAATGAGTTATGCCTTCTGTTAAATATAGGTAATATTATTGTTGCTGTTTAAATATTCTAAGTTGATACTAATTGATATAATGTCAATTAAAAAATAGAATATGGATGGAGACAAATATGGAACCAGGATTCTTCTATAGGGTCCAAGTTCAAGGTAAGGGCACATTTGTTTAATGCTCGTTAGCTCTCATAGACCATTCAAACTCTAAATGACATTTTATTTTATTGTTACTATTTCTTTTGAAGTATTTATTACCTCATATATTTCCATTACCCTGCACTTTCTTTATGTTTGTACATGCTGTTACTTATTATGGTCTCATGATGACATTGGAATTTGATCTGTGGAATGGTTTCTTTAACTCAATTAAATATGTCTGACAAACTGTATGAAGTTCTAAGCATTTATTTTTAATCATGACAAGATGACACATTATAATAGTTTTCTAGCTAACCTAGCTTGGAAGATACTATCTGACAGAGAAACTATCATTGGCTGATGGGTGTGGATAACTGTAACTGAGAATGTATCATGCTGTCAGACTCAAACAATTGGTTTGCTGCTGCTATAAATGTGGGTTAGGAGTGGAAGTCAGAATTTTTTTTTCTCAGGAGGCCTCCTCTTACCTGCTCTTCCTTATACATTTTCACACAGTTGTAGCAATTTTGTAACTTTTGAGAATAGATAGTTGTGAAAGTGTCAGTACATAGTTTCAAATGATTCTTACCAAGTTTAATGATGCATTCAGATAACGTCCATAGACTGGGGAGTGGTAATTTCTTAGGTAACTCAGTAGAATCCTTTATCTTTCAATGTTTTGTTAATTCTGATTTATTTTTAAAAATGATGTTTTTCAATGCTTCACTATACTTGTTTGGAAAGTAGATTTAAGCCTAATGGGAAAAAAATGCTAAACAGCTTCACTGTCAATGGAAAAATCATGCTAATTCAGGTTTCCAGGCCCCTAGGCATCTAACTGCCACCTCTATCACATCCTGGACAGTACTTCTGTTTTTTAGGAGTCCATAAGTCTGTTTTAAACCATCTCACCTCACTTGATCTACCCGTCAATGAACACGTATAATTTTCTCTAGCAAGCATTTGGCATGGAATTATATCCTGCCTCCAGGGTTACTTAGCTGCATCATATCTGGATTATGCTTCTGAAGACCATGAACTCTATTCTTATTTCTCATGTCCCCACATCATCCCTTAGCATAATGCATAATAGCTGCTCGGTTATTACTTATTGAGTAAATTATAATATTTACTTCTTCTTGTGCTTAAGCTAGTCAAGTAACAATAAGAAAGATTATAGATTGAGTACTTTCAAACAGAATGAGTTTATAACTTGAAGAATTTGAAAACTGCCAGCACAGCATTAAGGAAGGACAGAATTCCTGATATAGGAACTTAGCAACAGAAAAGGTAACTTTGGAGGCCTTTGCTGTTACCTTTTATTGTGATCTTGCACAACTTTATCTGCATATTCAACTCTGCTTGTTATTCTGTAAAATGAGGAGATTGGTTTAGAGCCTTTTAAATTCTTTCTACAAAACTGAGACTATTTTAATTAACATATTGTATTGCATATCTTTTCTATGCCAACAATTATGGTAGACACTTTAACAGATACTATTTCAAGGTCAATAAAAATCAGAAGAAAGAATGAAGAGCATATGCAATTACTCAGGCAACCTCAGTTCTGGACCCAAAGAAGCTTACGTGGAAATGCACAGAAAACAGTTAAAGAGTAGTATCCCAGATGGCAGGGCAGCCAGTGGGGCTGTGCAATAGGGCGAGAAAGAAAGGATCATTCAGTCAATGACTCTGCACAGTAGGCTGTACTTAGCTTGGAAGCTGTTCTATTCCTGCCAAAAGCCATAATCACACTCAAATCCATCCATTCCCCCTTGTAGGCAGGGCTGGCTTCATGGGTGTGTGATATGCAATCACACAGGGCCCCTCACTCAGAAAGGACCAGTATTTGGCTTAATATGCTGTTGCAACAGTCTTGGAACTCTTAATACTTTTTGAACAAAGGGGCTCTGCATTTGCATTTTGCCCTGGGCTCTGCATATTAGATAACCAGTCTCTCTTGCAAATCAGAACAAGACTGAATGGAGATGAGAAAACAGAGAGAGCAGACACAGATAACCTGAAAAGACGTCTCACTGAAACAGGTGCCAGTTTGCAGAGTACACTCTGCTAAGTTAAGTATCTGCACAAGTTTCGACTGTAGTAAGTGTCAAAAGATGACCAGAACTATTAAAATATAGTTGGAGAAGAAACCAACAGAGCTTCCTAATCTGCGGAAGAAATGACAGAAAATGCTTGGCAATTAAAATGAAATTTCAGTTTCAAGAAAGTATTTTAATGCATGACAAAATGGTATGTAGACAGGATATAGGAAAATAGTGAATAAGTGAAACAGAAAGAGAAAAAAACTAGGATGTTGAAAAAAGATTTTACCAGAAAAATATACATAATCATTATATTTTTCTAATAAATAAAATGCATGAACCATATTATATAATTGTATATTAACTCAACTTTGGGTATTTACATATACTTGCTCATATATGTTTGTCTATAGTGCAAATATATGTGTGTGTATATATATCCACATACACACATAAAGTAAAGATAACTAAATCTCTTCTCCAACCCCCAACAGCATTTCACAGAGTGAATTCAGTGATCACATCATTCTAGCTATGTGATTAATAGCTTTGTGATTTTAGGTCTGACTTCCCTAGGCTGAGGCTTCCTCATCCACATTATAAACAAATTAAATTAAATCTGTCAGTTTTTTTACACATTTAAAGTTTTCTCTCTCTCTGAAGAAGAGAGGAAAATAGTAATCTAGTCTCTTTCCAAATGTGGGTGTTGTTAAAAATAAGAATTCTGTTACAGGGTACAGAAAGCTGTTATCTTAAGATCAACCTATCTAGCTTCAGGCTGGTGATGACAGCATATGAACTTGGATTCTGGGCTAATGTTCCTCACTGATATTGGAGAGCTCTCTCCTTGAATGTATGTACAGAGCCAATGGCTGTTGAAACATTGTAGGTTTTATATCTCTTTTCTGTTTTGACTTTGCTGTCCTATGATCTTTCTTTAATAAAAAGAAACTTCCACCTTTACACAATCAGGTTTCTATAGCAGTGTGTATTTTATGCTCTGCAAGTACTTTCTGTACAGCATGTTCGCACCTTTGTAATTTTGTTCACTTTTAATAACCTCTCTGTAGTTCTTTCCTAAGTTATGCCCTCTAAAATATGTTCCTATTGCACTTTAAGAGTTTTTCTTCACCCATTAAAAAGAAATCTCATGCATTACTTTCATTTTGCTTGTGAATTTGGACCATTTTCAACTTCAATGGGATATTTTTATCTGAAGTACAATAAAATGTTTGCATACTTTCCCTGTTGGAGGGAACAAATAGAATATGAATCTCATGAGTCTATTCTCTTATAAATTGCAATACTACTGAACAGTGCGGCTTTTATCTGATTTGACTCTGTAAAATTTTATTTGCATATATTTCAGAGTGCTATGTAGCAACTGCATTGATTAGGGAAAGAAGTATATCTGTTCTTCCTTCCTTGAAAAATTAATATTAAATCTCTCTCCCCTCTCTCTTTATATATACACAACACTCATGCATACATAAGACATATATATATATATATATATATACACACATGCATACATATGTACACATGCAAACACATATACACATACATAAACCTATATTTTCACATATTTTGTATATGTTATGCAAATTCTGGTCTTCTCTATAGATAGAAGATAATGGAGGGAAGGATGTATGTCATAGATCTATTATTTAACACAGTACCAGGCACATAGTAGAAACAATAAATGTTTAGTGAATGAATAAGTGAAGTGAACAGACCATGCTCAGGTACTTAACCCTATCTTTTAACAAGTTACTAAAGTATGGCATTTTGGCAATACTTAAACTTGTCATTTTAAACTAGTTGCAATATCTTATATAGTCCTCTAATTTTTAATCTTATTATCCCCTGTTCAATCTCCCACTAAGATCTTCATTGAAAACAACTTAATGTCAAATAAATAAGCATGTATGAAATGCCTACCAAGAGCAAGGAAACATGTGAGGGTAGAGGAATGAAGCTCTTTTTTTTTTTTTTTAAAGCTCTTATAGTTCTGTGTGAGGAAAAGAAACATAATGAAACCACAAATAATCCAATAGTTCTATGTGACATGGGTCAAGTGAATGACCCACTTGAAAATCAAAGGCTTTACATATTCAGAGCAAGAGGTTTGCAGCCATTGATGAAGCTTAATGGAAGAAGGACAACTCTCTTCTGAGAGAATAGGATGTTTGAATGAATCTGTAAAACCAAACAAAAGTAAACATAACCCCAAATCTTGGTATGAAGCATTTTTAAAAACAGGCTATGGCATTTAAATTTTATTTTCCAGGCAATGGAAAGGCACTAAGGCTTTTTGAATAGGGTGGTAAGATGCAATTCAAAGTCTGCCTTGGAAAGAAAGATAGACTAGGGTAGGTAAGGAGACCCTCAGGAGATTCTTACAATAGTTATAACATGAGCATAAGGTGCACACTCCGAAGAAAAAATTACTTGATAGAACCTGATGGATGGGTGTAGACAGTGGAAAACCAGCAATATGAAGATTTCAGAAGTGTCACCAACGATTCCACTCTGAAAGAACTGAGGAAGTCTAAAGAAGATTATTTGACTGAAGATTTCATAATTGGCTCTTGTGAGTGGGTATGAGCTGGTTTCTGCACATATTTAAGGCATATATGGAGAAACGTATGTCCATATTTAAGGCATATATGGAGAAAAATGTGCCATCAAATGAGAAGGAAATAGACAGGTATTAGGAAAGGCAGGGCAAGGAATTACCATGAGTGAAATAACACAAAAGATTTTTAAGAGGATAGTTTAGGCTTTCTGTCATTTATACCTAAGTTACATCTATTATTAACAGCACAGCCATGCTTCCTAGGAAAACTAGTTATAGGCATATCTTGGAGATATTGCAGGTTCTGTTCCAGACCAGGCAATAAAGTGTGTATAATAATTTTTTTTTTTGCAGAACATTTCTTTATTATAGCAACATATAAAACAACTATAACTTTAAATGTTCATAACCACACTCTACATTATGATTGATGGTGTTAGCTCCCTCAGATTTGAGGGAATAGCTTGTGAAATTCTTGAAATTCACTAAACTTCTTTATAAAGATGTGGAATGGAAATGCACCTACATGTTTTTGCTAAGAGCATATACATTTCATTCTCCTCACTTTGTTCATAATTTCAGCATCTTCAGATACCCTCAGTGAGTTAACTCAAAGCCTTTTATTATGGAAATAACTGGCACAGTTATATTAGCCAGTGACAACATCCTTAAACATACAAAATTTTTGGCATCCTGGTGCATATGGAAGTTACGTTTACACGATAATGTAGTCAATTAAATGTATGATTATTATGTCTAAATACAGTATGTTTATACTATACTGTAGTCAATTAAGTATTATATCTACAAATGTACATTCCTTAGTTAGAAACACTTTATTGATAAAAAATGCTAATGATCTTCCGAGGCTTTGGCAAGTTACAGTCTTTTTGTTGATGGAGGGCCTTCTTTTGATGGTTGCTGACTTCTCAGGGTAGTGTTTGCTGAAGGTTCGAGTAGTTATGGGTGTTTCTTAAAATAAGACAAAAATGAAGTTTGCTACATTGCTTGACTCTTTCTTTCCTGAAAGACTTCTCAATAGCATGTGATGATTTTTGATAGCATTTTACCCACAGGAGAACTTCTTTCAAAATTTGGGTCAATCCACTTAAACTCCGCAGCTGCTTTATCAGATAAGTTTATAAAAGTTAAATCCTTTGTTGTCATTTCAACAATGTTCACAGGATTTTCAACCGGTGTAGACTGCATTGCAAGAAATCACTTTCTTTACTTATTCATAAGAAGCAGTTCTTCAACTGCTAAAGTTTGATCATGAGATTGAAGCAATCCAGTCACATCTTCAGGTTCCACTTTTAACTCTAGTTCTCTTGCTTTTACTACCGCATCTGCAATTACCTCCCCCCAGACTGTATTAGTTCTTTATCACAGTGCTAATAAAAAAAAATCTGAGACTGGGTAATTAATAAAGGAAAGAGGTTTAAATGACTCATGGTTCCGCATAGGATGAGAAGCCTCAAGAAATTTACAACCATGGTGGAAGGGGAAGCAAACACATCCTTCTTTGTATGGTGGCAGCTAGGAGAAGTGCCAAGCAAAAGAGGGTAAAACCCCTTATAAAATCATCAGATCGTGTGAGAATGCACTATTCTGAGAACAGCCTGAGGGTAATTGCCCCCATGATTCAATACCTCCCACTAGGTCCCTCCCAAAACACATGGGTATTATGTGAACTACGATTCGAGATTAGATTTGGGTGGGACAATCCAAACCATATCATTCTGCCCCTGGTCCCTCCCAAATTTCATGTCCTCACATTTCAAAACAAAATCATGCCCTTCCAACAGTCCGCCAAAGTCTTAACTCATTCCAGCATTAACTCAAAAGTTCAAGTCAAAAGTCTCATCTGAGACAAGGCAAGTCCCTTCTGCCTATGAGCCTGTAAAATCAAAAGCAAGTTAATTTCTTCCCAGATAAAATAGGGGTGCAGACATTGGGTAAATAAACCCATTAAAATGGGAGAAACTTTAGAAAACAAAGGGGTTACAGGCCCCATGCAAGTCCAAAGTCCAAAAGGGCAGTCATTACACCTTAAAGTTCCAGAATGATCTCCTTTGACTCCATGTCTCACATCTAGGTCATGCTGATGCAAGAGGTGGGCTCCCATGGCTTTGGGCTGCTCCACTCCTATGGCAGGGTACAGCCCCCACCTGGCTGTTTTCATGGGCTGGCATTGAGCATCTGTGGCTTTTCCAGGTGCACAGTGCAAGCTTTAAGTGGATCTACCATTCTGGAGTCTAGAGGATGGTGACTGTCTTCTCACAGCTCCACTAGGCAGTGCCCCAGTGGGGACTCTGTGTGGGTGCTCAGACCACACATTTCCCTTTTGCACTGCCCTGGCAGGGGTTCCCCATGAAGGCTCTGCCCATGCAGCAGACTTCTGCCTGGACATCTAGGCATTTCCATACATCCTCTGAAATCTAGGTGGAGGTTCCCAAACTTCAATTATTCTGCATTCCCTCAGGCCCAACACCTCTTGGAAGCTGCCAAGGCTTAGGGCTTGCACCCTCTGAATGAGTGACCTGAGCTGTCCCTTGGCCCCTTTTAGCCATTGCTAAAGCAGCCGGGACACAGGGCACCAAGTCCTCAGGCTGCATACAGCAGGGGAGGCCCTGGACCCAGCCTGGAAACCACTTTTCCCTCCTAGGCCTCCAGGCCTGTGATGGGAGGGGTTCATGCAAAGGTCTCTGACATGCCCTGGAGACATTTTCCCCATTGTCTTGGTGATTAATATTTGCTTTTTGTTACTTATGCAAATTTCTGCAGCAGGCTTGAATTTCTCTTCAGAAAATGGGGTTTCCTTTTCTATTGCATCATCAGGCGGCTACTTTTCCAAACTTTCATGCTTTGCTTCCTCTTGAATGCTTTTTTACTTAGAAGTTTCTTCCACCAGATACCCTAAGTCATCTCTCTCAAGTTCCAAAGATCTCTAGGGCAGGGACAAAATGCTGCCAGTCTCTTTGCTGAAGCATATAACAAGAGTTACCTTTGCTCCAGTTCCCAACAAGTTCCTCATCACCATCTGAGACCACCTCAGCCTGGACATTATTGTTCATATCACCATCAGCATTTTGGTCAAAGCCATTCAACAAGTCTCAAGAAAGTTCCAAATTTCCCACATCTTTCTGGCTTCTGAGCTCTCCAAGTCTCTAGGAATTTCCAAACTTTCTTACAATTTCCTGTCTCCTTCTGAGCCCTCCAAATTTTTCTAACCTCTGCCTGTTACCTAGTTCCAAAGTCCCTTCCACATTTTCAGGTATCTTTGTAGCAGTGCTCCACTCCTGGTACCAATTTACTGTATTAATGACATACGCAAGACTGGGTAATTTATAAAGGAAAGAGGTTTAATTGACTCAGTTTCACATCGCTGGGGAGGCCTTAGGAAACTTACAATCATGGCAGAAGGGGAAGCAAACATGTCCTTCCTCACATGTTGGCAGTAAGGAAAAGTGCCAAGAAAGGGGAAAAGGCCCTTTTAATTCCATCAGATCTTGTGAAAACTCACTCATTTATTGTAAGAACAGCAGTATGGGGGTAACCACCCTTGTGATTCAGTTATCTTCCACTGGGTCCCTCAGATAACACATGGAGATTATGGGAACTACAACTCAAGATGAGCTTTGGGTGGCTACATAGCCAAACCATATCAATGACTAAAGCCTTGAACCCTTCAAATTCATCCATGAGGTTTGGAATCAACTTCTTCCAAACTTCTACTGTTGAAATTTTGACCTCCTCTCATGAATCCTGAATGTTCTTAATGGCATTAGAATAAAAAGGGAAACCTTCCTTTGCAGAGGTTTTCAATTTACTTTGTCTAGATCCTTCAGTTAAATTATCTATGTAACCTAAAGTACATCATAAAATGTACTTTTTAAAAATAATAAGAGGTGCAAGTCGAATTGCTCCTTGATCCATGGGTTGTAGAATGGATGTTGTGTTAGCGGGCATAAAAACATTAAATTCCATTAACCTCTCCATCAGAGTTCTTGGGTTACTAGGTACCTTGTAAATGAGCAGAAAACTTTTGAAAGGAATCCTTTTTTCTGGGCAGTAAGTCACCATAGTGGTCTTAAAATATTCAGTAAACTGTGCTGTAAACTGATGTGCTGTCATTCAGGCTTTGTTGTTGCATTTATAGAGCATAGGAAGAGTAGATTTAGTATGATTCTTAAGGTCCTAAGACTTTTTAAATGGTAAATGTGTCCTAGCTTCAACTTTAAGTCACCAGCTACATTGGCCCCTAACAAGAGAGTCAGCCTATCCTTTGAAGCTTTGAGGCCAGGCATTGACTTCTCTCTAGCTATGAAAGTTCTATTTGGCATCTTATTCCAATATAAATCTGTTTTATCTAATTAAAAATCTGATGTTTAGCATAGCCACCTTCATCAATGATGTTAGCTAGATCTTCTAGATCACTGGCTGCAGCTTCTGTTTCAGCACTTGCTACTTTACTTTACACTTTCATGTTACAGAGATGGCTTCTTTCCTTAAACCTCATGAACTAACTTCTGCTAGTTTCCAACTTTTCTTCTGCAGCTTCTTCACCTCTCTCACCTTCATACAAATCAATTGAGTTAGGGCCTAGCTTTAGATTATGCTTTGGGTTCAGGGAATTTTTTTTGGCTGGTTTGATCTTTCCAGACCACTCAATATCTGCAATAAGAATGTTTCTCTCTCTTATCATTTATGTGTTTATTAGAGTAGCATTTTTAGTTTCCTTTAAACACTTTTTTTTTGAATTCACAACTTGGCTAATTGCTTAGGGCAAGAGGCCTAGCTTTCATTCTGTCTTGGCTTTTGACATGCCTTCTTTGTCACTAAGCTTAATCATTTGTAGCTTTTGATTTAAGGTGAGACATTTGACTCTCCCTTTCACTTGAATACTTTGAGGCAATTGTAGGGTTACTAATTGGCCTGATTTCAATATTCTTGTGTCTGAGAGAGTAGAGATGCCTGAATAAAGGAAGAGGTATGGGGGAATGGCTGATTTATGACTGATGAGGGATTAATATTCACAATATAAAGAATTCTTAAAAATTGAGGGTGTACACTACACAGTTTCTCCCAAAGGTAACACTGCAAAAACAATCTTAAAATATCACAACCAGCCAAGATATCACCATCCATACAATGTACTAATCTTATTCAGATTTCACCAGTTCTATTTGTATTCATTTGAGTTATTGTTTTTTTAAATATATAACCACAGAAAAAGTAAATTATTGAATCTCACTCTCTATAAAATGGGGAGTAATGATGTAAACGTAGCTAGGTTCTTGTAATAATTAAATGAGCTAATGTTTACCACAGTACTTGTCATATATTGACCATTTATTAATGGAGCCATCCTATGTTCCATGCCATCACTATGACCCAACCTCTGTCCTTATTCACTTCTTAGCCTTAGCCTTAGGCTGTGCTAACTTCCTGGCGATTTCACCAAACCCTGTCCTATTCCTCAGCTCTGGTAAGAGCCCATATCTCTATTTCTTACCCTTTTCTATGGCATCTAATGTGTATAAATGGTCTCTTCTTATTTGCAACCCCCAGAAATAAACTAGAATTGAAGAAGGCTATTCCCACTCAAAAGGTAAAGGAAGGGCTGGAGAAGTTGGAGCCTCTTTCTGATGAAGTCATAGCAGGCAAAGATGATTTTTTTTCTCATCTCTATTTTGAAGTTCTGTGGAATTTTCATGAGAAATGCTTTAATAAATAGATGTAAGGTCATATGATACTGCACTGTAGGAATGAATGAACTGATAATTCATTCACATGATGGCTAGGTAGGGTAGGCTTTTAGAGTCTTGTCTGAGATCTATTTATTATACTGATGCTAAAACCAATATTAGTTTAGTATTTACTATGTGTTCCTTTTTGTATAGACATTTAGCTGGGACTTTATAGATGCTGTTATGTAGACACTACTAATAGTTTAGACACTGCTTATTAATATTTAGATTGTTATGTAGACACAGAATAATCTGCAGTTCAAGATCGCTTCTTCGAAGAAAAGTGAGCAGATGAGTAGTAATAGCTATGATAAACTATGTAAATAAGTCTCTATTTTCATGAAGCTTCCACATTCATTTTTATTTGGAATATTGTTCTGGAGTTTAAACAACTGATTGTACTTTCAGAATATTACCCCATTGTATCATTTGTAATACTCTTGCGTTAAAGGAAATGTAATGACCGAGTTTGGGTAATCAAGGGCTTAGGAATATTCCAAGATGATGAAGCCCAAATAACTCAAAGACTTAAAAATAGCATAAGGGGCTGGGTGCCACAGCTCACATCTATCATCTTAGTGCTTTGTGAGGCCAAGGTGGGAGGACTGCTTCAGCCCAGGAGTTTGAGGCTGCAGTGAGCTATGATCATGCCACTGCACTCCAGCCTAGGTGACATAATGAGACCCCCTTATTTTTTAAAGGCCAAAAGAAAAGCCAGTTATCTAGTATACAAATTGTAATTTAAGATTGGGGCATGTATGATAGAGGGCATGAGAAGACATTCTGGTTAATTCAAAGCAGCTACTTAACATGATGGTTCATTTGAAAATAAATGCTGAAACCAGCAAGGGTTCTAAGTCAAAAGCTGAAGAAAGAAGAAAAGGGCAAGTCAGAATTTCCTAGTAGACAGGTAAATTTAGCAGAGTTGTTGAAAAGGATACACATGAAATCATTGCAGTTTTATGAGATTCCTTGACCTTAAGAGGATAAAATAGTGATTAAAGGGATCAACTCACCTTGGGACTAGAGGAATTAGGGGTAGATTATCCAGAAGAGAAAGAAAACGAAGGCCAAGGTATGTGGACATATTCATGGGCCAAAGGGAAATATTTAAACCTGGATGGAACTAACCCAGAAAACTGGGCTTAATTCATTTATGCATTTAGAGTTTGAGTCTTTTTACATACAGTAAACTGTGCTAAAGACTGAAGAGATGCACATATTAATAAAACGTAATCCTCATCCTTAACTCTTACATTATTAATGAACTATTCACTATCTTTAAAACAATGTTGAAGTTGTTATATCACTAAAACTCGTTCTATCCTTTATTCTAGGAAATTATCTATATAATATACATATTACATAATTTGAGAATATTACCTGTATTGTATCATTTGGAATACTCTTGCTTTAAAATATACATATTACATAATCTCCTAGAATATATATATAGAATATACATATTATATGTATGCACTCCTTTATGCTATAGTAAAAAGCCGATGAGTATCTTATCTGTGTGAGTTGTGCTGCAGTAGACTGAACTAGAACAAAGGGAAGAAGCGATGAAAGCAGGCAGGGTACCCAAACTAATCTGTAGTAGGAGAAGTCACTTCAACTTTATCCTTGGGTGGAGGCACTGAATGGTGAATGAGAGATGTATTCTAGTAAAGATATAACACCTATAAAAGCTGCTCTTTAAATACCCTGTGAGAGCAAACTTTTTTGCATTGACTTGGCTCCTACCATGATTAAGCCATGACGGACAAATTGAGGTGCCATCTCGTGCTGGGCCCTGGTTTGGCTCAGTAATTGCTTTTGGTCAGGAAATTACTCATTATATTTTAAAAGCAACGTAGGGGCTTAGTATTTAAAACCCTCTAGAATGGCAGCCCGTTTCGCTGGAATGATATAAACTGGAACAGAAGGCAGGCACTCTTCCTTGCTGCCTTGGTGTTGGCTCGTTGGATTCCATGGTTCAGTGACTTACATCTGAACATTATGAAACTTTATCACAAAGAATTTTATTCTGCTTTAAACTTGCAGATGCAGAGTAATTTAGTTCATATGCTGCAGTGATGCAAATTAAAACCCATAATATTTTTATTAATTGCTGAAAGCAGACAGGGTTTCAGAAGCATAAAAATACCAGCACAGAACTATAGAAACACAAAAGCTAAAGAGCAGGATTGGAAAGGTGCCCAGTACTTTGGAAGTGAAAGGTCTGCTTATATATGATTTTATAAATGTAACTTTGCTCAAGCAAAATCAGCACAAGTAGTTTAAAATTTTAAAAATTCTTTGCATAAGCTAAAGCTTCTTAAATCAAATCTTGACATTAAGCACCTTTTAACTTGTTTCTTACTTACAGTGAAGACTGATTTTATTCCTGTTCAGTGGATGTTCCTACCCGCTGTCAATTTGGACACAATTTCATTTTGGTCCCTAAGGTCTTCTCTCATAATAAACTGGAACCTTCCCAAATAGCTAAGGTCTAAGGCACTGTCTGCTCTGTAGAAAATAAACAATGCCTAACATAGTAGTCAATCTAAAAGACTCAAATAATCGTAAAATAACTGAAATGCCAACCCCGACTTTTACTGCTCAAAAGAAGGGGAATGGATAAAAATGAAAATATTTGCTAGTGCAGCAGTGAGGCAGAAATCATTATATATGTGGTACTCACCCCTCCCAGTGAACACAATGAAAGTGCTTATAGTTTCCCATCAGTTCAGTGATGATAATGGTAACATTCAGCACCGTGATGTAAACTGTCACTGTGTGGCTGGGGACTTAGTTATATTTGCAAAATCACATATCTAGAGGTAACAAATTGCTAGTTATTTCTACATAATCTTACTTTATATATCCCGATGCAAAGTGGCAATTTTTTTTATATCAACCAGTCTATTCTATATGGTATCTGTATGATTCTCTGTAAATGCTCTTTCTTATCTTGAGGTACTTTCACATCATATCCAGCCAATATGGTAGGTTGCATATCCAAAGTCATTGAAAACAACATCTGAGGCACTCGTTAAGATACTGTGAGGCCCAGTTACCAGAGCATCGGATTCAGGAATCTGGATGTTCCTTATGTATTTTTGAAGTGATTTTAAGTCATATCTGCAAACCACACCTTGAAAGACTCTAAAAGAGTAGGTCAAAAATGAGCTGCAGCTTCACATTTTTTAGGATGGCTACTATTAAAAAACCCAGAAAGTAACATGTTGACAAAGATGTGGAGAAATTGAGAGCCTTGTGCCCTGTTTGCAGGAATGTAAAGTGGGGTGGTAGCTATGGAAAACAGTAGAGCAGTTCCTTAAACCAGGGGTCCGCCCTTTCCCAGGGAACCAGCCTGTGGCCTGTTGGGAACTGGGCCACGGAACAAGAGGGCAGCAGCAGGCAAGGGAGCATTACATTATGACCTGAGCTCTGCCTCCTATCAGATCAGTGGCAGAATTAGATTCTTGTAGGAGCACGGATCCTATTGTGAACTGTGATGCAAGGGATCTAGGTTGCGTGCTCCTTATGAGACTCTAATGCCTGATGATCTAAGGTGGAACAGTTTCATCCCTATACTATTCTCCTCCATTCCTGCCCTTACCCCAGGTAAGGTTTTCCATGAAACTGGTCCCTGTTCCTAAAAAGTTTGAGGACTGTTGCCTTAAACTATTAAAAATAAAATGCTGTATCATCTAGCAATTCCACTTTGAGATATAAACCCAGAACTGAAAGTAGACTCTTGAAGAGATATATTTGACCCCACGTTCGTAGAAGCATTATTCACAATAGCCAACAGGTGAAAGCAACTCAAGTGTTTATCAACAGATGAATGGATAAAGAATCTGTGTTATACAATGGAGTATTATTCAGCCTCAAAAGGAAAGGAAATTCTGAAACATGCTACAACATGGATAAACCTTGAAAGCATTTTGCTAAGTGAAGTAAGCCAGTCACAAAAAGATAAATACTGTCTGATTCCACTTATATTAGGTACCTTGAGTAGTCAAAATCATAGAGAAGAAAGTAGAATGGTAGCTGTCATGGGCTGGGGGGAGGTGATATGAAGAGCTGTTATATTATGGGTATAGAATTTCAGTTTTACAGACCGAAAAAAGTTCTGGAGATTGGTTGTATAACAATGTGAATGTACTTAATACCACTTACTACTGATATACACTTAAACAGATAATACAGTAAAATTTAAGCTATGTATATTTTACTATAATTTAAAAAATAGATGCTGCTGAGGCCATTGGTGACAGTACATTAAGGCACTAATGGGTGAACAGGCCATTGCTACTTCTCTAAAAAAAACATTGCCTGTGAAGGGAAGTGGGGGGTGGGTGGCAGTTTGAAGGTGGATGAAGATAAAAAGACTTCTTGGAATGACTTGAAAAAGACCCTAAATTGAAAGAAAGAACTCAATGGAGAGAGAAATGTTGATAATGTAAGCCTTTTAAATATAATATAAAATATATATGTTTGTAATTCACTGGTAAAACTTGGCACCCAGTGGGCTCTCAGTATCTTTAATCTTCCAGTGTACACTCTGCATCAGAAAGTGAATTTGTTGAAATGTCTGTTGGACTCTAACCCTTTCACATTTTTAAGCCATGTCATTGAAAGTGGGTAGGTATCATGGTTAAAAGTCCTTCTTATCTAGCTGGAACTATCTAGCCCTGAAACACTGAATACTTTGTTGGAAGTTTTCAGAAATGTCAAAAGTAAAAGAGGCTCACATCATTGTTTTCGTACTGCACACCCCTATTCATAAAATGAGTTATCACTTTGATTCTATGACTAAAATGCAACTAGTATTTCAAAATATAATAATCTTGGCAACCTCACTATACTGCTGAGGATAAAGAAGACTGATATTATCAGATTTAATTATGTCTTCTTCAGAGTCTAGAAATATTCTCATATTGAATACTGTAGATTCTCCCATTCTTTCTCCAAATGGAAGCACCTGCTCCTGAGCTCCTCTGGGTTCTGCAGTGGTGTGGTCACTGGTCCTGAGGTATCACCCTGTGTCCCACAATGCAGGATTGCAACGCAACACTCACGTGGCTATCTGAATCTCCAGGCTGTTTTAGAAAGAGAATTTCCAAACAGGGCTCTATGCCTCAGCACCACTGGAACACAGAGAGATAAATGCCATTTTAAGTGTGGGACATATTTCGTGCAAAATTTCAAAACATTTTTGAAACAGGACTGAGTAATATTTGAAAGGTAGCAATTCTGATTTTCAAGATACGAAATAAGCCTATTTCTATGTGTATTTAAATCATGGAAATATCTTTTTCCCATTATAATGTACTCCACTTAATTTACCATATGTTAAAATTAATTAATCGACCACCCTCATACTCAGCAAAAAGAAAAACAACTAACTTGTCAATTGTGGGTGGAGGTGAGATGTCCTCAGTGAGTCTAGTGAATTCTAAAGAGGAATGAAGTTTCCTGACAGCTATGTGGGTCTTTGCAAGAAGTCTACACTCTCTTCCCATCTATGACTATACAAGTATCTGACATATGGTCTTTGTGCTGCTTAATTACAGATTTCTTTTCCATTCCAGTTAACATATTTCACCTATTTGTCATTTCTAATATATTAGCTAAAATTATGCCATTTTCTTCCTTTCAGTTTGACTGATAGTATGAATCTTGATTGCTAGGGGAAAAAAATGATTCAGTCCTCTAAAGAAAGAATGAAGATCTAATCAGCAAAAATTCTGAAAGAATTTGACATTCTCTTTGGGGGATGATTGGCTGCCCATAAAAGGGAGCATGTGTGAGAAACTTTCCTGAGTCTCTGCTATTTGATTAACTTGTAAAGGCTAAAATCAACTGACAAATTCAATTATACATTCAAATTATATTTCTAAATTGGCTTAATTTTTTAAAGTGATGAATGAACCATAGGAGAAAAATTCCATTACCATATGAACAAGCAGAAATAAGTCACACCATTAATACTATGCCTGTGCACACAAACTTTCCTATTTTTCTTGATTAGCAGGATAGGTTTAATGAACAGAAATATCTGGCTTATAGGTCAGCCATGGTATTTACTTTCTATGAGAAGAAATCTGTTTAGGGTACAGAAGAGAATAAAAGAAAGATGTCTTTGGGAAAGTAAAAAACAAAACCAAACCAAAACAAAAATCTCCTTCCTTTGCTGCTGTTTTTATGCTAGCAAAGCAGACCATAAATAAAGAAAACTATTTGCTATTTGTCTACAGACTCTTTCTAAAGGTATAGAATTTGCTAATGACTGCCTGGTAGGAGCAATTCAGGAAGAAGCCATTGCTGATTGCTAAAGACATTTCTGAATTAGATTCCTGTGTAGTCACATAGTGATAAGTAACATGTTGCTAAACATTTGCCCCCTCTGGAGACTTAATGTGCCATAGTCAGAAAAAACAGAGAAATATTTCCTATATATTCTCCTATTAAAGTTTGAACCATTGTCAGCACTTGACTACAGTAAATCTCAATTTTATGGAATAGGTTGGGACCAGGACTGTTACATAAAAATTGATTTTTACACAAAACAGAAATTAGCAATTTATCCTAAGAATGTCATGGAAAAAGAAAAACAGTTTATTTGGCTAATGATAGATGATATATCATATCAACATTTTTCCTTTTTTCTTTTATATCAACAAATTAGCAGACATAAAAACTCAATAAAATTATATTTAAACTCGTAAGTATTATTCAAATTTTCCTTACTAGTCAGTCACCCTCATTTGGCAAAAATGACATGTTAAATTGAATTTTTTTCTATATTAACAAATATTATGAATTGTAGTTCATTTTTTTTATTACTCAAATTTTACCTACATTGTTTAGATATTGAAATAGATTTCGAAAGGAAGCACTTCCAACCTGCCATCTCTAAGGCAGCTGTGAAGATAGACACAGGATAGAAGATTTGGAATATTTTTTAATATTCTGCATAAGCGTCACTTTCAAGCACTTACTTAACTTTCTGCCAGCACATGTTGCAGATTAGAAATTAGAGGCTCAGAGAAGTTAAGCGCATGCAAAATCATATAGTAAGTGTGTGAGGTGAGGCTGGAGTTTGTGTATAGACTGTAGTTGCAAAGATTGTGAATTTCTTCATAGGAAATTCTATGGGGAATATTAATCTTAGAAATACTAAAGAATAGTGAACAAAAAGTTGTACACAAATGTTCATAGCCACATTATTCCTAATAGCCAAAAAGTGGGAGCAACCCAGATGACCATCACCTGGTGAACAGATAAGCAAAATGTGGCACATTCACACACTGGAATGCATTTGGCATAAAAATATATGAAATACTGATGCATGCTATGACATGAATGAACTTCAAAAATATACCAAATAAAAGAGGCCAATCACAAAAGACAACATGATATATGGTTGTACTTATATGAAAAACACAGAATAGGTAAATCGATATAAAAAGAAAGATTTGTAGTTGCTAGGGGATGAGGGAAGGGAGAGATGGGGAGAGATGGCTAATTCGTACAGGGTTTCTCCTTAGAGTAATAAACATGCTCCAAATTTAGATTGTTGTGATGGATGCACAATTGTGACTATACTGAAAAAAAAAACATTGAATTCACCCTTTATTTGGGTGAATTTCATAGTATGTGAATTATATCTTGGTAAGATGTTAAAAAGAGACAATGTGCAATGATTCTGTCATTACATAACAGTGACTTCATGTTTTTTCTTCATTTTGTTCTGTTAACTAGGTGAGCCCTCAGAGATAAAATCATTTAACTCAGGATTTTCTTGTGAATATGCCTGGGGATAACACCTCTTCCAGAATAGCAACTATTCTGCTTTTTGTTTTCTTGTTTTACAGAAAATATCAGGAGAATAGACAGATTGGGTTGAACCAGAGTGTGCTAAACTCTCAAGCTTATGAATCTTCAGAACACACAATTCATTCATAGAAGTAGGCCTTTAACGGTGGAATTACAGTCATCTTAGTTGCTTTTTAATATAATGGCTGGACTTGTGTTATTCCCTTCAAAATAGCTACAAAGGGATGGCTTACATATACTCTGAAAATATGTCTGCTAATATTAAGGCTTACTATTGTTGTAATTACTATTATTGCCATTCTGGAAATATTTTTTAGAGTTTTAATATTTTTCCTGGAATACTGCTACTAACTAATCATTTGGGGACAAATTTTGTTTCTTACTTATGCCAAAAGTTATTTAAACTCAATGCAAATGAATATGACCAGTAATCACACTGAGTAGTGCCACTGGGATTCAACCATTGATACCTATTTGGGTTCTTCCAAAGGGAAATTTCAAATTATTCTGAGTAACTGTTGTGCAATTCATTTGATATTTCACATATGTTTATTATCACCAATTGTCTTAGGCAGTGGGAAAATGTTATGTATATAAAGTGACACCTATGAAGAGGAGAGTAGTTATCATTTAATAGCACTATGATTTAAAGAAAATTTTACATAATATATCTTAGGACATTATTATAAGAACTCCAATTTTTTAAAATCCCATTTTAACTGAATAAGAGGCTCGCTAATACAAATAGTGAGAAAATGTCAAAGCAAGGCTCAAAACTGGTTGTGTGTACAGTAGTTGTGGATCACCTTTTTAATTGGAATATTGTCTGCACTACAATTTTATAAAAGAACACTTGCTTAGAAACACCTACTAAAAATACAAAAATTAGCCGGGCATGGTGGCATGCACCTCTAATCCCAGCTACTCAGGAGGCTGAGACAGGAGAATCACTTGAATCCAGGAGGTGGAGGTTACAGTGAGCTGAGATCCTGCCACTGCACTCCAGCCTGGGCAACAGAGTGAGACCCTGTCTCTAAATAAATAAATAAATAATTTTAAAAAAGAAAAAGACCTACACATATGTGATGGCATTAATTCATTCATTGACTCTTTCAACAAGTATTTATTGAAAATCTACCATATGCTAGACATTGTTCTAGGTGTTGGGAATTCTGTGGAAAACAAAAACAGACACAATTTTCCTGCCCTCATGGAATTTATCCCCTAGCAGGGAAGATGACTATAAACAAGAAAAATTAGTAAACGCTATAGCATGTTAGATGACATAAGTGCAATGGAGAAAAATAAAGCAAGAAGTGAGAGAAGAGGCTGTGGGGCTAATCAGGAGAAGAGGGTTCTAGTCAGTGGGAAGGCAAGGTACTGAGCCCTAAGACTGGTGTGTTCTTGGCATGTTCAAGAAAAAGTGATTAGAGGGATAATGGGGCCAGATGATATAGGAAATGTAGATGGTGTGCTGAATTTGCCTGTTACTAAGTGATATTAGCAGCCATTGTAGGCTTCTAAGGAGAGAAGGGATGTCATGAAACTCATGTAGATTGTGCTGCTGTGTTTAGCTGATGTGGGGCAAGGGGATGTTTCCTAAGGTTCCATCTCGTCACTCTATGATCTCCACCGATGTTAGACGCTGGCTGTTTTTAGTGCTCCCCATGCCACATCTTGAATACAGATGTATCTTGCTTTGCCTATTTATAAAGGCCTCCTCAGATTCCATGGGTGTTCCTGTAGAGGGCAGATAAAAACTTGTTTTGAAACTTCAAAAGCTAAAGTGGCAACTACCCTGTAATTCCTATAGTTGGTGGGTGCAGTAGGCATCTGCAGAGCTCAGAGGAATGTCTATTATCTAAAAATTATTTCTGAACCTTGAACGCCGGTCACAAAGCAAGATGAGATCTGAATTATACAGGTCTCCAAATTCTTTTACCATTGTATGTAATTTCTTTGTGTGTCTTTTAATAAATAACTTGTGTTGCCAACAGACTTAAAATCTCTGGGTTCAGAGTCTATTGCTATGAAAAGATGGAACACAAATAAACTAATAAACTTCATCAAGCTGATAGGAAAGTACGAAAGAACAGCCCAAACACAGGGCTTTACTTTTACACATTGTTGTTATCCTGGAGTAAAAATGTGTACTGGAATGATTTCACCTGTGCCTCCTCCAACAACCGTATTTCCTTAACTCTGGCCAAAAAGTGCCATTAGAGCATTCGCTTTAGCCAGAATCTAGATGTTCTATTTTCCCTTTGGTTTGGGTATGTGGAGGAAGAAGAGGAAGAGGAGAGTGAAGGAGGCAAAAGAAAAAGAAGAGGAAGAAACCCAGTGACCGTTTTGTGGAACTGGGGAGAGGCAGTGACAAGGGGCAGGAATTGATGGGATGGTCCATGGTCTGCAGCAGCCACTAGCAATGTACATTGTGGCCCTTGATTCTTCCAGCTCATCCGCCTCAGTGACTTTCACATGGGGATGTTGCTGGCTGCTTTGGGTGAGACTGTTCTATGGTGTCAAACCAGCCTGGTTTCAGAAGGAGCATGGATTCTTCCTGAATCTGCATATGGAGTGATCAGGGGAGAATGGCTCATGGAACAGAGCTCAAGGCTAACTCTCTAGTTCTAGCCCCACAGGGAGGGGAGAGGAGAGGGGACATGAAGATGGCAGGTCAGAAGAAGTGTGAGCAAGGGGGTCCTGGAGAAGCCTTTCATCTTTATCTCCCACACCACCCCTTTCTTCTACTATGTGGTCAAGCATCAATTTTGAGATGGCAAGCCAACCTCCAAGCCTTGTCACACCTTGTTGTGAAGCATGAAGGGTGATTCCATAGCTGATTTTCATTCTTAGCAGCTACAAGTTAGGGAAAATAACCAGTGTGATCTGGCTAGAAGAGAAAATGGAGAAAATACCTGTTCTCTAGAGGGCTCCAGAGAGGAATTGCCACAAAAGGTAATGGAATGAAATCTACCTCTTCCCAGCATTTTCAAGGAGTGGGTGGCATTTATACGGTTAAACCCTAATGAAATCTGTGACGTGGGTGCTCAGCTCTCTCGGAATCGTTCTCATGGTTTCTGCGACAGCTGGAAAGGCTCCTCTGACATGAATAAATGCCGACTGCCATCACGGGGCTCCGGCTCTCCCAGTTTAAATGAGAAGCCTCCCATTACTCAGTCAGGCATACCTGCTTCTTGCTTCAGAGCCTCCGTTTCTTGGAAATAGCCTGTCAGGTCCCATCTGCTTCATGAAGTTGCCAGTCCCCAGAGAGGAGGACCTCCACTCTGATCTCCTGTCAGATGCTGGAAACCCAGAAGGGAATAGCCCTTCCAATCTGCCAGAAATTGCTTTTGTGATATCAAGACCTGCCTCAGGGAACCACAGTATACTATGCTCAGCTGAAAATTAGATTTTACACCACTTTCCTCTTTAGATGGCCTGGGAAACTTCTCTTACCTTCATTTGTAGAGAAGGCTGCAAAGGGTTTAAATGTACAGCCATTAATAAGTAGGATTCTGCCACCAGCAAATATTGTTTTCCTATATCTGGCAGGTGTGGAGAAGGCCCAAGAATAGACAAAAGCCTTTTCACCAGTGAAAAATGAAAGTTAAACTTTCATGTCAGCTCCAAGCATGAAGTGGATTGTAGCAGGTGCAATTAATTGCGATTACATTTATTGGAACCTTGAAAATAATTAGCAAGTGTCCTAGTTGATATGACAGATTCATTAATCATTTAATATATCCCTGCAAATTGATTTATCAATCAAATAGCTACCTCTGGTTGAATAACTCATGACTGTGCTTATGGCTCTATTCATAACGCTTGTCTGTTTTTAAAGGAAACTGGGAAGCTTTAGCTTAACTTAGAGCCCTCAGCTCCAGCATTTATATAGATCACATCTGAATCTCTGGAAGTTAAAGCCCTATAGGAAGAGGAGGGTTGTACAAATCACACATTTAAAAGGTGAGAAACAATGCGTTAGGGTCAGGTATACATCCCACAGGGGTAGAAATTACACTGACAGAAACGGGTAGAAATTACACTGACAGAAAGGACACATTCAGGAGAATGCCTTAAGGATGCTGCAGTTGGATCTAGGAAGAGCTAGACTTTGTCCAAGTCGATTTTAAAGTTGCTAGATGAGCAAATAAGCTTCTTAGAGATAAAAACTACTGAAGGTAATTTAATCACCCCTGACCACATAGCATCTCTGACAGGTGGCTAGACGACGTTTCCTTGAATGCTTATGTTGATAGAATGCTCACTTCTATTATATTTTGTAATGGTTCTGGTAATTGGGAATATTTCTTTGAGAAAAATTCTGCCTCTTTATTTTACTCTCCTACTTCTAGATCTATAGAGAGTAACTTTTATTCCTCTTCTAAGAGACTGCATTTCTAATATGTGAAGACAGCCACTCTAACACCTTAAGTTTGCTCAAAGCTATGATTTTTTTTTTCTATGCAAAATGGCTCTAAAACCTGTCTCCAGTCTCCATTTTTTGGATGCATTTTCAATTCCTAAAATTTTACCACAATACTACAAATACGGAAAAGTAAGCTCTACCTCCCTTCACTGTTTGGAATTCTTAGGTTTTTTTAACGCAACTTCAAGCTAGTTTTGTCTTTATTGGAAAGCTTCAGCACAGTGTTGACTGATAGCAGCTTAATGTCAACTAGAAATCTCTGAAGCTCTATCTTCCAGTGTCTGTTAAATCACACCACCCTACTCTGTACTGTAATTCAGGCCATTCTTACAGGTTTTCTTAGGAAGGAACCAAGCTTATTGCTGGTTTATTATGGTGATAGGGAAAAAGATTTTATGGATTTGAATATTTGCTCCTCTACTTGATAGTTATGACCAAGTACAAGAAATTTAATCTTGTTGAGTCTCAATTTCTTCATCTATATAAGAGGGGGCATGGTAATACCTATATCATAGGATTGCCATGAGATGAATGAGTTATGTAAAGTGTTTTTGTGGTGCTTTATATGTAGGCAACACTTCACAAATGTACACTATTATTATTTTAAATGTTTACTCTGTCACTCAACACATTAGTTTTGCTCTCCTTTCATTTGTACTATTTCTGTATATAAGGCAAAGATAAATATGTTGACTGTAACTGAGAAAAAAAAATCTCTATAATTTTAGACCTAAGTCTCTTTTCACTATGTAACATAAAATCTGATCTCTATTATATAGTGAGATGCAATGCTATTCTGCTTAAGAAATAGAGCTTCAAATAAAACCAAGTATAAATAAAGAAAACCTCCTTTAATGCATTCAGTCTGTTTTATTTAATTTTTTCGGTTGGGCCGTCATTACACGCCAGATTAAGCACTGGAGTCAAATGATGATCAGGTACCACGTTGCTGTGGCATCCATGTTCTAAATGCCTTGCTCCTCTTTGACCGCTTATTTACATTGAGATTTTTCTACCTGCTTTTGCATCTTTTATTCCTGGATTCAGCTTTTTGAGTCTGCATTCTTTGGAACTTCTCACTTTATTCATTTTGTTCTCTAAATTTTCCAGATTTTCTGATAGCTCTGCCTGGACTTTAGGCTATTCACTATTTTTATTTTTTATTTTTTGAGGACCTTCATGGAGCAAGAAACTGTCTCAGCTCACATAGAATCATATTTCAACAAAGATGAAATGCTGCTTATTGTAATTCAATATATAATAACAGCAATTAAGAGCCCTTTAATTAGATAGGCTTAGATTTGAACTAGAACTTTCTCATTTATTAGGGGTAATCTTGGCTAACTAAGGACCTGCCTAATGCTCATCTCTTCATCTGTAAAATAGAGATAATAATACTACCTAGACCTTATAGTTAGTAATAACAAAGTGAAATAAAGACATAAGATGTTTAGACAATTGTTGAGTATTAGTATTAGCATTATTCAATTCAATTAAAACATGTGGATATCCTCCTAGGTATTAGGTACTGGAACAGACTGATGGACAAACCAAATGTGGCCCTTGCTTTAAGGAACTTCTGCTCCAGAGATCCTACCGTCACTATCATTATGATCACCATCGTCATCATAGTCATCACAGCTTTATATTTGTCGTCATCATCATCATCAATCTCTCAAAAAACATAATGGTCACCAACAGCATGTGTGGAGGATTTGTGGGTCCCTCAATTTGGTGAAGTCCATGTTTTCTCTAAGCTTTCCTCTGTTGATTCAGAGTTCTTAATGCTACTTCTTTGACTGTTTTAAAATAATATATGCTTGATTATTTCCATAAACTCTTTTCTAACTCTTACCATTTTTAGCCTTAGCAATTGCTCTCTCCATTAGGTGTTCAACATTCAGGGTTTAAAATATGTCTTATGATTTTACTGTGACTCTCTAAAAAACTTGTTCCCTTCAGAAATCTTGTTTTTATAGATTTTAAAAATCAGGACGTAATTTGCCTGTTTCTAGTCTCCCAATGACTCCATCTTCATAATTCCCCAAATGCTACTGATAACATCTCGACCATCTTATTCACACACTTTTTAAATACCCTGGGATGCAATATTTATCAAACAGGAGACTTGAATCCATGGGAGGTACTCTTCTTTTCTCCACTTAGGGTTCAATTCTTTCTTACCAACCTTCACTGTCCCCACGTCAGTCTCTGACAAATAACAACAAGGAAGCAGTGGGGATTTCTGCATTTTCGGTGTCATCTGATATCAATTTTTAAGCCATCTAACAGCAGATTATTCCTCTCTTACTTGTATCTTATTCTGAACATACTGAAAAGTCATTTTTATTATTCCATTTATTTTTCACAGGCCTCAGCCTGCACTACTTAATAATAACTAAAGGACTCCCAATCTTTTCTATGTATTGCTTTTCATTAAGAGCTCATAGAAAACTCTGTGCATCCAGATTCATTTATCTATTTAGTTATTTCTTCCTAGTACTATTTATCAAATTTGTCTTTGTGTGATCATGATCTTGTTCTCCAGAGTAGCTAGTTTCTTTCCAAGCCATATTTGCTTTAAAAGCTTTTGGCCATTGGATGACATCTATCTTTTAGCAGAAACTTTAAGAAAAGAGGGTAGATTTGTAATTAAATCAATTATTTCTTCCCATAGCCATTATAGATATTAAAAAATATATTATATTCACAGAAAGTTTCCATTTTACTGTTAGTTGATTTTTCTTGGGTGGTAAAAATTAAATGGAAATAGCACTCCCTCTGCTATTCCCATTTTCTGCTGAGAGGTAAAATCATCAGTAAGTTAAGTAGTGTATTATATGCTCTGGTTCTATCAGGATATAAATCACAGTAGCTCTTCAGATAATGAAAGTCTCTCAGAATTAAAGTATCTTGCCTTTAATTGGTGTTAGGACATTCCAACCATCCAACCAAGAGTGTGTAGCATATGTACGTCTCTCTCTCTCTCTCTTACTCTCAGTCTTTCACTCATTCCTCTCTCTCTCACTTTTTGTTTCCAGTCAAATATTGTCTATTATTTTCTCCCAGTAGGATAATGGATTTTCCTTATATGCATACATTTGTGACACATGCTCTTCTCCAACATGCTTTATCATATTATTATTATTTGGAACAAGTTAGTCTTCCACTGCTCTTCAGAAATCATGAGCCATTTTGGTCAGTCTTGGGTATAAGTACCTGTGGGATTTTAATTGTAACCCTGTACTTAAATATCAACTTACATTGTTTATTTGTTTGCTATGATTTTGAATATAGATATTATAACATTTGTGATCAATGCTTTCAATTTCTTCTTCCTATAGTCTTCTCTGATTTTTTTTTCCTAGGCAGTTCTTAACAGAGTGTCTGCTACATAGTATTGTTTCAAGAAATGTTAATTATTAATGAAAATATTAATTTTTATTCTTCAATCTCTGACACATTTCTAATTGGTTTCACTTCAGTGCATTTTTTCTCTCAATCAATGCGTTAGTGAGCCTCTTTTTATATATAGTTCTTTTGCCATTGTGACTTGCCACTTGGGCCCTTCTCATTATCTACACCAATGTTTTTCCAGAACTCCCATTTTGGTATATGCAATCATGAATCTGGAAAATAAATACTGCTCTTCAGCACCATTTATTTAGTTAGTTCTGTATTTCTCTTTTTAATTTTGATTCTAGAGACATATGTTTCAGATGGCAAATGAAAAAGCCTTTTTATATCCTTTGTGACATTGAATTTACTAAACATATATTCCAGATCTCTGCTGGCACATTCCAGATTCACCCACAAACTGGCACGAATCCCTATCTGTTGGTGAATTTTATATTTCTTGGCAGAGTCTCAATTATGTCTCACACTTGTATTCTGAGAAGATAGTTTATTTCCTAACAGAGATGTCAGAGCCGGCACAGAGTCACTTCTTTACTTCTTAGCAAAAGGCATTAACCTTTATGACTAGGCTTGTGCTCATGGGACTAATTTTCCACACCCTTGTCAGAGCTTCCAGTTTTTAGTCTGTACAATCTTCTGAGATTTTTTTTCCTTTCTCGTTTTCTCCTCTATAGTACCACAGACTAAAAAGTACCGTTGAATGCATGGATTAATATAATTATTGAAACAGTATATGAAAATCAAGAAATGTGTGAATTAAATAGTCCAACTACATATCGAGTTTTCTGCTATATGCAATAATCACAGGCAACTTCCAAAGTTAGCCAAGTAAGGAAAGAGTCTAAGCGATAATCAATACTCAGGATTTAAAATTTATGTTGATTCTCTAAGGTCTAGAAGAAATTTTCTCATGTAAGGGATTTTTTTTTGTTTTGTCCTTCCCACCTTAGAGGACATATTATACCTACCTTTGAAAATTCCCACAGTAAACCCAGTCAGAGGGAGTCTTGAAGGATCATTGGTTTGTTCCAGACTGTAGCGTTGTCTTTTGGTGACAATACATTTGTGGAAGTTTTATGACTTTGCTTACAGACAAAGTACTGACTGAATCTGAATTTAAATACACCCAGTAGAATGATGGAAACAAGTAGCAATGCCCCTTTTTTGCATGCAACATTTACTTTATCCAGCACATGAGCTTAAGATGACTTCTAAGCCCGCAGAGCTTATTTTTAATTTGTTTTCAAATAAAAATGTTATCATGTGAATAAAGCAGTGAGCCAAATTTAACTTTATGAAACCATATATTTAAGGAATATATTCTATTTGGAAAGTTACCCACATCACATTGAAATAATGTCATTGTAGTTTCAATGCTATGTTTGCATTTTTAATGATGAAAGAGGCTCTGACTGCCTTTAAGGCACGGAATTATAATGACCAATGTCAGGGCATTTGTGCTGGCAGTTGGGCTCTCAAAATTTTACATTCTGTGGCTCTCAGAAGGCTAATAAGCATTGATCATTTAATGGAGAAAGAACAATACTAGTCTCAAGGTGGGGAAATGGGGAGTGTGATGAGTATGGAAGTGGGAAACAAGTATCATGAGACTATTTCTTTTCTCCCCCTCCTCTATGTTTTCTTGGCTACTTCTGACACTTTACTTAAACCCTGTAATGTATCTTAAAAATCCCCATTGTGAAAGAAAATGAAAACAGTGTTGGCAAGAATTTGCTGGCTGTTCATGTTAGCCAGATATGGAATTCATAGAGATAATTCACAATGCTTACTAATAATTCAAGTCAACATAAATGTCTTTTTGCTGTTTTTCTTCTTAAGTGTAAATATATCACACTCCAAAAAGTTTTGGATTTATGATTAATAAGGTTTCAAATTTACGATTTATAAGGTTGGCATTTTCATGAAATTCAAAATATGATCTATTTATCCATATAAAAATCAACATTAAACACTCAAAAAGAATTTTAAAATAGCTAGAATGCTTTCTGTACCTGATTTTGATATTTTGTCATTTTCATCATGCATATTTGATAGACAGGCAAATATGTATATATAACAGTACTTGAAATTATTTGTATCTGTCAGTTCAATGTAACCTAACTTCAAACCACTCTTCCACGAGGAATGTTTTGAACAAACCAGTGGTTCAAATTGTAGCTATGTCTAAGGTCTTTGAATCTCCATAGTTCTCCTCTGTGAGCTCAGGGTACTTCCAAAGGTTAGCACAAACGCCTAGCCCAACCTGGGATGGAGGGACAGGACTAATCTTAATCTCAAAATATCCTAAACATCTGTGATGTCTTTATTAAGACATGTTCTTGCCATGTGCGGTGGCTCACACCTGTAATCCCAGCACTTTGGGAAGCTGAGGCGGGTGTATCACGAGGTCAGGAGATCCAGACCAGCCTGGGCAAGATGGTGAAACTCTGTCTCTACTAAAAATACAAAAACTAGCTGGGCATGGTGGCGGGTGCCTGTGATCCCAGCTGCTTGGGAGGCTGAGGCAGAGAATTGCTTGAACCTGGGAGGTGGAGGTTGCAGTGAACCGAGATCGCGCCACTGCACTGCAGCCTGGGTGACAGAGTGAGACTCCGTCTCAAATAAGTAAGTAAATAAATATGGACATGTTTTATTAGGCCATGCAATAATCTTGATAAATACAAAAATGACATGACTGATCCTCATGGCAGAACTGGTTCTGACCAAAAGTAGTTCCCCAAAATTTCTAGGTTCTTAATGTAAAAAACACCAAGACTCAAACTATGGTAGTGACACAAAGAAGAGCAACATATGTAAATGAATGTATGCTCCTGTTGATTAGAAAAATAAAATTTTCTTTATATCTATTGTCATGATTCTTTTTATCCTGAGAAACTATAATTATATCAGTGTTACAGGTAATAAATCCCAGTTAACTAATTTTAATTGCTTACTTCTCTGCTTCCTTTAATTAGTTGTTTTTCAGTTTAGTTTTTATTGTACCAGTTTATATTGTTTAATCTTTATAGTGCTATATCAATGTTTTAGTTGATAGAAAACAAATCACAAAAAATACATACATAATACTCCTCTATTTTTCAACATTATGTATAAAACTCATATGGACAGATGTTTAAGTTGAGCGGCTCAAACAAAGAAAGTCATTATTAATTAATTGTCCTTAAGAAAGACCTTGGAATATCACACAATTTAACATCTTTTCTTATAGTATTACAACAGAAATCATCAAACAAAGAAAAGGTAAAACATTATAAAAAAGAAATAAAATTCCAAACTTTTAGCTCAGGTTTTTATATGTATGGGATCGTGTGTGTGTGTGTGTGTGTGTGTGTGTGTGTGTGTGTGTGTGTGTGTGTACATCTCTCTATATATAGCTTCTTAGTTTTTTTTTTTTTTAGAAAAAGAGAGAAAAGAAAGAAAGAAACAGCAAAAGAAAGGAAAAAAAGAGAAAGAAAGAAAGAGGACGAGAAAGAGGGAGAGAGAATGGGATTCTTGTTTTATTGCCCAGGCTAGAATGCAGTCTAAAAATGGGTATTAAAAACCTCTTTTATGCCAATAATTGTGCTTAACAATGGAGACAGGAAGGAA